>BLSH010115753.1:787822-800596 GCA_018402905.1 Glandirana rugosa
TATATATTATGTCAAGTCTCATGTATCACGTCAGTCACATCATATATATTATGTTATATCTCATATATCACGTCAGTCAAATCATATATATTATGTCACCTCTCATATTTCGCGACAGTCACATCATATATATTACGTCAAGTCTCATATATCACGTCAGTCACATCATATATATTATGTCAAGTCTCATATGTCAACACGAGTATTCAAATGTATGGGACCGTCTTAAATCCTAAAGAACGGGTAAAAAGTCTCTTATACTTACTATTGTGTATTTGAAAAGAAAGTTGATTTAAAAAGAGTAAACACAGTTGATTGATATTAAATGGCTTCAGCCGAACACTAACCATGAGTGAAAGAAAAGTTTATGTGTTATCATTCATATTCTCTGAAAAATGGGCAAGAAATCCTAAATTCTGCCAGGGTATGTAAACTTATGAGCACAACTGTATACTCTGAACTGTATTATATATACTACACTGACTGCACTATATACTCTGAACTGCATTATATATACTACACTGACAGCGCTTTATACTCTCCACTGTATTATATATACTAAACTGACTGCACTATATACTCTATATTGTATTATATATACTACACTGACTGCACTATGTACTCTGAACTGTATTATATATACTACACTGAATGAGTACACACTACACTCACTACCTGCCTAATCTGCATCCATTCACTATATATGGCCATCGTGTAAGCAGCAGCCTTATATATTGTGGAGCGTTGACTTAGCCCCTGAGCCATGATTGGCCAAAGGCACCCTGCCTTTGACCAATCATGGCTCTCACAGCACATCACACTGTGATTGGCCAAAGAATACAGGTCATGTGTATGTTTTAGCCAATCACCACTAATGCCTGGATGAAATTCTAAACTGTTAACCCCCACAGTGCTAGAAGTTTAGACCCAAGAAGAGGACAGGTCATGCCTGCAGCAAAGATTTATACAGGATCCAGCAGTCAGCACTAGGTGGAACATCCTTCATTACAGTTCTTAGATATACTGTGGTGGCTCCTATTCCACATGAACCACAAAGGAAACACAGCAACTGTCAGGTAAGATTAATCCTTCATGCGCTTTTTGATGATTTACCAGCAGCAATGGTCAATATGATCTGGTAAGAATCTGGAGTGTTTTAAGTCGGTTTAGGAGCACCTTTCTGGTCTTACTAGACATTGTTTCAGACTGATTTAACCCGTTATGTGCTGTTAGACCATTTACTAGTTTAACCACTTGACCTCTGAAAGATTTACCCCCTTTCATGACCAGGCAATTTTTTGTGATTTGGCATTGCATTACTTTAACTGACAATTGCACAGCCATGCAATGCTGTAAACAAATTAAATGTATGTCCTTTAGCTTTCTTTTGGTGGTATTTAATTACCACTGGGTTTTTAATTTCTTGCGCTATCAACAAAAAAAGACCAACAATTTTGAAAAAAATTTTTTTTACTTTCTGCTAATAAACATCCAAAAAAAAAACATTTGGGCCAATATGTATTCTGCTACATATAAAAGATATATCATCTAAAAAATAAGGGATTTATACTGGATTTTTTTTTCATACTAGTAATGGCGGAAATTAGGGACTTATAATGGGACTGCAATATTGTAGCGGAAAGTCTGACACTAACTGACACTTTTGACACTTTGTGGGAGTCAGAGACACTAATACAGTGATCAGTGCTACAATTGTTCACTGTCACTGTACTAATGACACTGGCTGGGAAAGGTTTAAACATTTAGGGTGATCAACGGGTTAAATGTGTGCCTAACCAGTGTTTTTGTGTACCATGTGTGCTGTTTTTACTAAGGGATGTGATGAATTTTCTTTATCTGCATTGAAGGGAAAAAAAAATCCATCACATCCCTGCTGATAGAACAGAGCTCTGCTTTGTTTACATAGGTAGAGTTCTGTTCTGTGACTCTTCTCACTGATCAGATCAGCCTGAGCTGTGCCGGATTACGTATTAGGTAGGTGATCGGGCACAGGAGAGCCGCCCTGTCGCTATATAACTAAGTTATGCATTCAGCAAGCAGTTAATGATCATTTCATTCTGGTAAGAAGCTGGAGTGTGTCCTTTCTACCTAGGTGCATAGATCTGATTTATATCACATGGGTGATTACAGCAAGCAAGCATTTTTGTTTATGAGTGGCTTTGTTGTTATCATATGATGTAGAACTATTTGATATAATTTATATTATAGCGCTGCACATTTTTCTTATGCACATATTGGGATATGGTATCACAAATTCATTGTATCGCCTGCTTTTCTTTATATTACCCAAGCGCGTGATTGCATTTATTCCATTACACTTGAAATTTTAAACCGTTGAGCAAGTAGGTTACCCATGTATGCATCTCAAATTTTAAAGTGTAACTAAAGGCAAAAATCTTTTTTTTTTTTTTTTTTAGTTTTCAATAGAGTAACTGTTACTACTGTTTGTAGTAATTAAAACTGGACCTTAACTTTGACTTTTTAAGTGATAATGTCAACATATTGAAAAATCTTCATTAATAGGAGAGGTGTTGCTTTGTTTTGGATAATGTGGCTTGTACTAAAAAAAAGACCAAATGAGGGGAAAAGTTTTAACATATGCAGAATTTGCCCACCCCCCCCACCCCCCACATTTTATGGATTTTTAGGAGAAACCCCAAGCAAAACCTAAGCATACAATCTTGCTTGTCAGGAAAGCGGGATGGGAGAGAATCAAGCACCCCCTCCTGAACCATACCATGCCACGTGCCCTCATCATGAAAGGGTACATTGTTGCCATGATAATGAAGCCCCTCATTAACATCTATACCAGACCCTTACACAGGGTATTGTAAGCATCTGGTATAGGAGAGAGGAATCTCAGCCCGATTTAATTATAAATGGAAATATGCAGCTGGGAGCTATTATTTATTACTAATTATTGCTAATTTAAACAGCTAATTTTCTTTGTACATGTCAGTTTTGCTGTAGTAGGTTTCATACATCTGCAGAGGCCTCACTTCTTAGGCAGCGTAAGAGAATACCCCAGGCACGTTATTCAAAGAAATTTGGTATATTATACTTTAATCATTATCGAAATCGTTGCTCCCCACCAAACATAGTTGAAAACATTCTTTTGCTTTGGTACATGTTCCCGGATGTAATTCCCAGCTCCCTATTCCATTTGTTTAACAATCTCTTGCCTATTACCCTAGACCAGGACTCTCCAAACTTTCTAAACAAAGGACCAGTTTACTGTCCATCAAAATTTAGGGGGGCCAAACTTTGGTCAGTAGGAGTAGAAAATGACCTGGTGTCAGTGGGAGTAAACAATTCCCCACCTTTGGTATTAGGGGGAGGAATAGTGCCCCATTATTGGTGTCAGTGAGAGGAATAGTGGCCATCATTGGTGTCAGTGGGAGGAATAGTGCCTTATTGTTGGTGTCAGGGGGAGGAATAGTGTCTCATCATTGGTATCAGTGGGGGGAATAGTGCCCCATCATTGGGGTCAGTGGGAGGAATAGTGCCCCATCACTGGAGTCATTGGGAGGAATAGTGCCCAATTGTTGGTGTCAGTGGAAGGAATAGTGCCCATCATTGGTGTCAGTGGGAGGAATAGTGCCTTATTGTTGGTGTCAGGGGGAGGAATAGTGTCCCATCATTGGTATCAGTGGGGGGAATAGTGCCCCATCATTGGGGTCAGTGGGAGGAATAGTGCCCCATCACTGGAGTCATTGGGAGGAATAGTGCCCAATTGTTGGTGTCAGTGGAAGGAATAGTGCCCATCATTGGTGTCAGTGGGAGGAATAGTGTCCCATTATTGGTGTCAGTGGGAGGAATATGGCCCATCATTGGTGTCAGTGGGAGGAGTAGCGGCCCATCATTAGTGTCAGTGTGAGAAATAGTGGCCCATTGTAGGTGTCAGTGGGAGGAATAGTGCCCCATTGTTGGTGTCAGTGGAAAGAATAGTGCTCATCACTGGTGTCAGTGGAAGGAATAGTGGCCCATCATTGGTGTCAGTGGGAGGAATAGTGGCCCATTGTAAATGACAGTGGGAGGAATAGTGCCCCATTGTTGGTATCAGTGGAAAGAATAGTGCTCATCACTAGTGTCAGTGGTAGGAATAGTGGCCCATCATTTGTGTCAGTGAGAGGAATAGTGCCCCATTGTTGGTGTCAGTGGGAAAAAAGTGTCCCATCATTGGTGTCAGTGGGTGAAATAGTACCCATTGTTAATGTCAATGAGAGGACTAGTGCCCCTTTATCGTGTCAGTAGGAGGAATAGTGGCAGGAACTATGGCCCACTGTTGCTGACAGTGGATGAAATAATTCCCCAAGGGCCGGATAAAAGAAAGCAAAGGGCCACATCCGGCCCCTGGGTCACAGTTTGGAGACCACTGCAGTAGATTAGCGATTGCGAACCTTGGCATCCCGGATGTTTTGGACCAACATTTCCCATGATGCTCATCCATTCTGTAATGTAGTTTCGCATCATGAGAAACATAGTTCCAAAACATCTGGGGAGCCAAGGTTCGCCATCACTGCATAGACCATTACTGTTTTTTTTAACATTTTGATCTTATTGACTTCAATGAGGTTCATATTTGGCACACCAACTTTAGTTGGTGTGCCAAACTAAAGACAACTAAAGACAACTAAAGTAGTCCATAGATTATGCAATTTTCTTTCCTTCCAGCAAGGGTGGAGGGAAAGAAAATTGTTTGTCTGTGTTGGTGGGAAAATTCTTTCCCGCAGCGCAATTCCATTCTGTTGGCAGGGAGCGTGGGGAGTCCTCCTTGCTGGCAGAACACAATAATTACTGCTGGCTGCTACAAACATTCATTTTGCTAAGTGAACAGCAGCTACTTTTTTAGTACATCAATTACAGTAACTACTGTACATCAACAGATTTTAGACATCGGGTTTGCCCTTTATGAGGGAAACTCCATAAAAATGTCATTCTTTCACATATTTTGGTGTTAGGTTTAGTGAATATGTTATTTGACTTCAACTGCATATAGAAAAGGTTGTTAGGAGAATGAGTAAAATAAAAAAGTTCAATTATTTGTCCTACTTTAAATGGTGTTAAAGACAGAATGATAAATTAAAATGAAACATTAAGATGGAATTAGAGAACATTTGCTTTCCCATTTTAATCCCCAAAATGATTTACAAGTCTATCGATTTATGACCATATCCACTATTTGTTCTGACAGTTTGCTTTGGGACTAATTAACACATTTCTAGGTGTTGGTAAAATGTGATGAAACATATTTTGTTTTGTATTAGACAGATTTTCTGCTGAGGATGTTATTCCACATTGATGAGAGAGTAAATTATAGGAAGACATCTGAATTTTCAGGATGAACATGCAGGATTTTTCAGCCCCATCTTGATGATTCATTTCCTCTTTTCCTTTCTAGCTATAATCTAAATATAATTTCCAGTAATTATTTCTCTTTTATGTGTATCAAGGGAGACATCATATCTGTGTACAATAAGTATATTTAAAGCAGGTTTAAACACTTACAAAGTAAAGCCTAAATACCCGCCTGCCAGTGTTGTGTTATTATTGTCATTTCTGTTAGATTTATTAGTTATGAAAAGTTTTTTAAATGTAACTAGTGGAAATACCCAAACTTGACTTGGTTTCAACTATAAAAGCACCATCATAAATTAAGTAATGATACCATTTTGGATGTGCAGTGGATGCCTTCCTATATTATTGCTGAGCATTGAAATTCTTTAGAATTTGTTAATCTGATAAACCAGATTGGAATAGCACAGTTTTCAGTAACATGGATCATGCGCTTCAGTAGTAGCTCAGTGGTATTAGGCATTAAACGTTTTAAGGTGTGACCCACCAGAAACATGACCCTCAATGACTATTGGTTATAAAAGATACAAATGTTACATTTCACTTACAAACTAAACTCACAAGCTTTCAAGTTGTTTTGCCAGTCATAGCATGAACCTTTTAAGTTGATTAGAAGGTACTTTGACAATAAATCATATCAGAAACCTTAAAAACATACAGTTTTAATCCCCACTAAAAATGACATACATTACTTTACCAGGCCTGGGACAGGACAAGTGTCTTTTTGACTATTTTTCCTCCATACACTATATGGTCAAAACTATTGAGACTCCTAAAAAAAAGTATTGGGACACCTGCCTTTACACGCACATGAACTTTAATGGCATCCCGAAGTGCGCATGCGCGGAGCTCCATGGCGGCTGCCTGACACAGGAGCTCTGTCTCTTCCCAGCCCTTCAGAGCCCATAATGCCAGCAGCGGAACCCGGCTGACCCGCTCGTGCAGCAAGAAGGCAGGGGACAACAGCAGGCCCGACCCAGAGCAGAAACGGGGATTGAGCCCGCACCGTGATCTCCGACCCTGGCCGCTTCTCCAAAATCGAGGCCGCGGCTTCGGCCTAGCAGGCGAGCTGAGTCCCCAGAGGCAGTGGGGATCTATTCAGGGGGTCTTTAAAGGTACTTTAACCCTCAAGAAACACTCCCAGGGTACTTAAAATATCTATTATAACGGACCTGGAGACTCTTATACAGGGGTGAGAATCCCTATTGAAACATAAAGATCAGGCTTAATTTACCAGCTTCAACCAGCCTTTGCCTTTGGGAACTTTAGAAGCTTTCTGGTTAAATCATATATGCTGCAGGATTGAAGCATCCTTCTGCAGTAGTGATCCTTCCCATCCTCATATTGACACATTGCTTGCCTCTATATTATTCTTTAATCTTTATTACAAGGATAACTTATTTCTCATTGTTTGGGTACTCTGGGGGGAGAGAACAACTCTACCTGCTCTGTTGGTACTCTACTCAACGCCCTGAATATGCAGTTGGGAGCAGTCAGAAGGGATCTCTCCCGTCAACCGGGTTTTGATAACCCAGCCCCTAAAGGCCCCCAGGGGTCTAAAGGTCCCCTCCCAACCCTTGGGTCCATAGAGGAGATGGAAGCCGGGTCTGATGGAGGTTCCCATGTTCTACCTTCTCAGGGGCCTTCTCCTGGTTCTCTACCTTCGGCACAGATCCTCTCTCCAGCCTCTACAATCTCGCTATTAGAACGGACCTTAGATGAACTCATAACAACACCCTTCAAAGATCAGAGTCCGGGTAACCCACTAGTGGACCCGGCTACACCACCAGCCTTAATACCTCAATCAGACTTCCAAATGATGATGGAGGTATTCTCCAAAATGCTCTCTAAAGGCCTTGCCCAAACAGCTTGTCACGATCCTGGTGGTGGAGTCTGGCGTGTGCAGGGAACAACCACTCTTGCGCACCCGATTCAGGGGTCCCTGGTAGAGCAGACAGGGGACCCGTGAGTGCGGGATGGCACGAGGGCCGGATGGTCACTGAAGGTGGTGATGTGAGGCTCCGGATGGTCGTGCAAGTCAGAAGAGTGGTCGTTCAGGCTGGGTCGGCAACTGGCAGGCAGGCAAGGTACAAGGGGTTCAGGCGGAGAGTGGTCAAGTCCAAGCAGGGTTCATTAACAGATGGGCAGCAAAGGTACAGAAGGGTCAGGCAAACGGATGGTCGTGGATAGCCGGGGTCGGTGCTGGCAGATAGGTAGCAGGTCAGAGCAAGCTGGGTCGGTACACAGGAACAGGAACTACACAGGAAGCAGGTTACAGGCAGGAGAGCTGAGGCTCACAGGTACTCAGACGCTGTAGAACGGACAGCACTCGCTGACAGGAAACAGGAAGTTTAAATAGAGCTGCTAGTCAGCAACTAGAGGAAACCACAATCAAATGCAATTAACCCCTTCGGAACAGTCTTCTTCTAACACAGCTTCTCAGATTACCTCTGTGATTCAGGCTGATCTTCAGGGCCTGGGTACCAGAATAGACGTAATAGAACAGAAGACGGACCAATCAGTTTCTAGAATCAACCAAAACACAGCACGTATTCAGGATCTCCAAGATCAACTGGAAGCGGCTTTATCCAAAATAGACGATTTGGAAAATCGCTCTAGACGCTATAATTTTCGAATCTGGGGGATTCCGGAGGCCATCACAGATGTGCGTGCGACAGTGACCGATTTTATTAAAGAAATCATTCCAGGTATCCCAGAACACTGCCTGGAACTAGACAGGGCTTATAGAGCTCTCCAGCCCACGAGGTCCGATGGCCTTCCCAGAGACATAGTGGTAAAACCTCACTTTTATGGAGTTAAAGAGGAGATCATGAAGGCCTCAAGATCCAATCCCAATCTCTCTATTCAAGGCCACTCTGTCCAAGTTTTCGTGGATTTATCTCCGACTACTATACAAAAAAGGAGATCTCTCAAGCCCCTTCTGGAAATTCTCAATAAATCCTCTATCAAATACTGGTGGTCCTTCCCCTTCCGGCTGTCTTTCATCGTCAAAGGCAAGAAATTTGGTTCCTCTTCATTCCAAGAAGGAGAACAGCTACTGATCAAGCTCAACTTCATATCACTGGACTCTTCCTCTTCGTCTGCTTCTCTTCACAAGAACATGGGACACTCCAAGAGACCATCCCCTCAGAGCCCCATTCTTCCAATGTGGCAGAGACAGCAAAAGAAGAAGGCCAAGGATGCTCACCCTCCATGACTTCTGTCCTGCTCTCCCTGTTGTTGATCACCACTTGGGTCATTTATGACTCCTTTTCACCGGAGTCTTTTGATTTCTCGCCCCCTTCACCTTGGGGGTCTTAAATTTGTTTGTTTACTTTTATCTTCAATACGCATTTCTAGTTATATTATCCTCTGGGGGGTCTGGGGTTGGCTCTCATCCATGCCTTTTCCTGGGCTTTGCCCACTTTGAGGAGGCTGGAGGTGGGCCGGCTATGGGATGCCATCATTGCTTGTTTGCTAGTTTGGTTTTATTATTGCTTGCTCCACTCAACATACTGAGGACTTACTAAACGGTTCCTTAAGGGACCTGGCTATAACTGTTTTAATTGTATGTTTATTTAGTTATGGATCCGGAGGGACCCGGTATACAGGTCCCGATGGGTCCATCCGGTTATCCCAGACTCATACAGTAGGGAGCCCCCTCTGGAGGTGGTCGATGTTCACCCGTAGCCTAAGATAATTCTGTTGCTAGCGAGTTAGCCACCAGTTCAACTCTTTTTTTGGCTCCAAGAAGTAGCCGGGACGGAGGCCATGCTCCTCCCTCTGATTTAGGGATGCTTTCAATGGTAATCCCTGGGTCAGATGTAGTTCTGCTGTTTGGGCAGACACTTTTGTTACTTTTTCTGGTAGTGAGGAGTCTATTTAGTCTCCTCTCTCCCAGGAATTCGGGGGGAATCGTGGCTAGTTTTTGCCACGTCCTCCCTCTACTTGTTGTCTTTGTCTCTTCTCTACCTCTCTTGCGCTATTCTATTGTTACCTTTCTGTTTTTACTTTTCCTTTTCAGACACCAAGAAAGTTTACCTCATAGAAGGCCCCCATGGATCAACTACATCATCACCAGATAGGATGGGCCCCTCCTCAGGTCGGCTTGGGTTTGGATGAGTCCTAGCCTGATGCAACCTGTAGATCAATATTTACACGGCTCCCATGTCCACTAATTTACCTTCGTTCCTAAGAGTGGCATCTCATAACGCGCAGGGTCTCAACTCCCCTGTAAAACGGAAAAAGTACTTTAATTTAGCCCGATCCCACCACCTAGATATAATCATGATTCAAGAAACCCACTTTACTGAGCGATATACCCCCAAATATATTCATTCATATTACCCACAGTTTTACCTGGCAAACCCGCCAGATAAAAAAAGAGAAGTAGGAATTTTCTTCGCTAAGCATTTAGCGTTTACCCTTATTGAGGACCCAGATGGGAGATTTATTTTCTGAAAGGGTCCCTGGGGGGAGTGATGTATTCTCTCGTGTCATATTATGCCCCAAACTCCGGCCAGGTTAAATTTTTTAAAGGGTTATTTGAGCGTATCCTTCCCCTCATTGAGGGGAAAGTCATCCTGGGAGGGGATTCGAACTTAGCCCTCGACCCTATTCTTGACAAATATGGCTCAGGAATACCCCGTCTTCTCCGGCCCCCGAAGCACAGCCTTAAGTTTGCTAGATTCCTCTTCTCCATAGGTTTTATAGACATCTGGAGAGAATTAAACCCAAAGGTGAGGGACTACTCGCACTATTCAGCCCCTCATAAGAGTATGGCAAGAATAGATCACATCTTTGTTCCAGCATCTTTGTCTCCATTAGTCCTTAAAGCATCCATTAGGGACTCTCCTCTGTATGACCATTCTCTAGTAACAATACATATCAAAGTTGATCCAGGTGGGGTGAGGAACCCCCAGTGGCGCCTTAATGAATCAATCCTGAACAATCCAGTGCACTGTACTATGTTAGAGAAGGAACTTAAAGAATATTTCCATAGGAACGATACTGGGGAAGTTTCTCCCTCAATTTTATGGGCAGCCCATAAAGGGGTTATGAGAGGAAATCTCATCCAATTATCAGCCAGATTAAAAAGGGAGAGGATGATGGAAATAGAGAGGCTGGAGAATAAATTTCAAGATCTTGCTAGGTTGCATAAAAAGAATCCGACCCATCAATCTTGGGCTCGACTTGAGGCGGGAAGAGTTGCCTTGAATCTTGCACTTACCACCAAAGCTGAGAAGCAAATTCAATGGTCCAGAGCCCACTGGTATTTACAAAGAGATCACATAGGCCCTAAACTGGCTGACAGGCTGTCCCCCAGATGTCGAACCTTCTCTTTCCCTAAGATCAGGGACCACTCGGGTTCCCTCACTCAGAACCCGAAAAGAATCATGGCCTCCTTCCAAAATTTTTACGCCGCACTCTATGACAAAGGGCAAACAGCTTCTCCCTCTTCCCCCAAAGCCTTTCTGAATTACATCACCCTTCCTAGAATGTCGGAAGACCATGTTGCTTCCCTAGAATTACCATTTAATGATGCAGAGGTGTTGGAGGTGATTAAAAATCTCAAGAAAGGCTCAGCCCCTGGCCTGGATGGCTTCTCCACAGGCTACTATAAAACATTTGGCCCAGTATTATCCCCATACCTAACAAAATTCTTTAACTCCCTAAGATCTGGATCAAACCTACAAAGCGATGCCAATAGAGCATTTGTGTCGGTCATTCCCAAACCTGGAAAGGATCATTCTGATGTCGATAACTATAGACCCATCTCTTTGATAAATAACGATCTTAAAATTATGACTAAAGTTCTAGCTAATAGACTGTCTAAATTTATAGGCCAATACATTCACAGGGACCAAGTAGGTTTCATCCCGGGAAGGCAAGGCCCCGACCAGATTCGTAGAGCAGTGGATATTATATCTCTACTTAACTCAAATTGGAACGGGAACCCCACCCGGGAGGGTTATATTCTATAGGTTGATTTGCAAAAAGCTTTTGACACGGTAGATTTGGCGTATCTCTTTGCAGTTTTAAAGAGATGGGGCTTTGGACCTAGATTTATCCAAACTCTAGAAGCCCTTTACTCAAATCCCAGTGCCCAAGTCAAATTGCACAACTTTTACTCCAGTCCCTTTCCTATCTTTCGCGGCACTAGACAAGGATGCCCCTTGTCCCCTTTGATTTTTGCAATTGCAATGGAGTCTTTGGCTATTGCCATCAGAGACAACCCAGATATCCACAGGATTTCTTGTGGCCAGCACTCACATAAGTGTGCGCTCTTCGCGGACGATTTACTTCTATTCATCTCTTCCCCCTCACGTCCACCCCTAAGATCATTCAGCTTTTTCAACTTTTCGGCGAAATCTCAGGGCTCTGTGTATATTGGTCTAAATCAGTGCCAGAACAGACTATACTTAGAATCAAAAACCAGTATAAGTGCTGCTGGAAATCTTCCCAGCTCCCTTATCTGGGGGTCAGTCTGGCAGCCAACATCAACAAATTCTTTGAAGCAAATTACCCCCCTCTCCTAAAGAAATTAGCTCAGGATCTATCTAATTGGGACCAGGAGGGCATCTCCTGGCTGGGCAGGCTACACGCGATCAAGATGACCCTCCTCCCTAGGATCTTATATTTCTTTAGAGCTCTTCCCATTCAAGTAAGGAAATCTGACCTGCAAAAACTGCAATCCCTGATCTTAAAATTCATCTGGGCCCGTAAAGGCTCCAGATGCTCAGCCAAGGTACTCTTTAGGAAACATAGTCAAGGGGGACTTGGTCTCCCACACTTCTTTAAATACTACCAGGCGGCTCAACTGGCCCAGTTCTCAATCGTCTTTTCTAGAGGGCACATGCCGGATTGGGTCAAAATAGAGAGACAGGCAGTTCCCCACAACACTATTGACTATCTGTTAGGCATCCCCTCTAAATGAAGACCCTTAATTCTCTCCCCTACATTGTCTCACTCTATGGCCCTTTGCGACTCGGTTCTCAAGTCCCCCAACTTAATCTCTGCTCTCCGTCCTCTCACACACCTTTTTCATAATCCCCTATTTCCTCCTGGTTTAGATATTAAGGCATTTAAATGGTGGACAGACAAGTAGAGTTGAGTGAACTTCTAGAAGTCCGGGTTCTGCTGGTTCGGCCGAACTTCGGGAAAAAGTCCGGGTTTGGGTCCGGACAGAACCCGAACTTTGTCCCGGACCCCGAACCCCATTGAAATCAATGGGGACACGGGCATTTAGGCACAAAAATGGCTGTAAAATAGTCCTGGAAAGTCCTAGAGGTCTGCAAAAGGAAGGAAATGGGGGTAAGGGTGGGACAAGTGACCTACAAAGAAATGGGGACAGGGAAATAACTTTAAATATTTTTAAAAAAATAAAAACATAAAAAA
>BLSH010115766.1:0-16828 GCA_018402905.1 Glandirana rugosa
ATTTTTTTATTTGATTTTAATTTATTTTCCCTATCCCCATTTTTTTGTAGGGCACTTGCCCTACTCTTACCCCCATTTTACTTCCTTTTGCAGTCCTCTAGCACTTGCCAGTACATTGTTACAGCCATTTTTGTGCCTAAAAGTTCGGGTCCCCATTGATTTCAATGGGGTTCGGGGTCCGTGCGAACGTTCGGGTTCTGTCCGGACCCGAACCCGGACTTTGTCCCGAAGTTCGGCCGGACCAGCAGAACCCAAACTTCCAGAGGTTCGCTCAACTCTATCCGTGAATAATGCACATTTGTGTGTATGGGTTCCGCATTTCACCCCTTGTATGCCCGGGTTGGCTCTAATGGCACAAGCCAAAGATTCCATCTCTATCGCGAAATTAGGGGGGGGGACATCCCTGTCTGGTTCCCCTATATATATAGCATAAGAGTCTGAATAGTAGTTTTGTAATTTAACCTGGGCGCTAGGGTTTGAGTAAAGGGCTCTCAAGGTCTGAAGAAATTTTGGACCAAAGCCTCATCTGCTTAGAATATCGAATAAGTATGACCAATCAATCGAGTCAAAGAATTTTTGTAGGTCGACAGATAGGAGGAAACCTGCTTGATGTTGAGCCCCTTCCCAACCCGGGTCAAGGAAAGAGATGATGTCCACTGCTCTATGAATCTGGTCAGGGCCCTGCCTTCCCGGGATAAAGCCCACCTGGTCTTTGTGAACATATTTACCAATAAACTTGGATAGTCTATTTGCTAAAGCTTTAGTCAAAATTTTAAGGTCATTATTGATTAGAGAGATAGGCCTATAGTTGCTCACGTCCGAGTGGTCTTTACCCGGTTTGGGGATGACTGAGATAAAGGCCCTGTTGGCCTCACTCTGCAGTGTGGACCCTGCCCGTAGAGAGTTAAAACATTTTGTTAAATAGGGAGCGATTAAAGGGCCGAAAGTCTTATAGTAACCTGTAGAGAACCCGTCAGGGCCAGGTGCTGAGCCCCTTTTGAGGTTCTTGATTACTTCTAGGACTTCCGCATCGGTAAACGGTTGATCCATGTCAGCTATATGTTCCTCCGAAAGGATAGGAAGATTAATGTTATTTAAAAAAGAAGCTAGGTGCGGGGAACCAGCTGATCTCCCTGGCTTGTAGAGGTTGGCATAAAAGTTTTGGAATAGGGACATAATTCGCTGAGGATTCTGAGTAAGATTACCCGAGAGATCTCTAATCTTAGGAAAGGAGAAGGACCTAAATCTACAGGACAACCTGGCAGCCAGCCTAGGACCTATCTGGTCTCTCTGCAGATATGAATGGGCTTTTGACCATTGAACTTGTTTCTCAGTGCAGGTGGTCAAGGCCAGATTTAGGGCTACCCTCCCTGCTTCCAGCTGGGCCAGAGATTGGTGAGTTGGGCTCTTCTTGTGAGCCCTAGCTAGGTCATGAAAGGCCTGTTCTAGGTTCTCTATATCTGCCTTCCTCTCCCTTCTAATCCTGGAAGATAGTTGGATTATCTTGCCCCTCATCACCCCCTTGTGAGCTGCCAAAGTGTCGGGGGCGAGACTTCCCCATTATCATTCAATAGGAAATTTTTTTGATTTCTTTTCCTAACAATGTGCAGTGGACCGGATTATTCAAAAGAGTCTCGTTCAGGCGCCACTGTGGATTCTTCCTCTGACCAAGGTCAGCTCTAATATATATTATAACTAACGAATGATCTGATAAGGGAGAATCTTTAATATACGACTTGGAGACCAAGGGGGAGATAGGAGCTGGTACAAAAATGTGGTCTATTCTCGCCAAGCTCTTATGTGGAGCTGAGAAGTGAGTATAGTCCCTTACCCTAGGGTTGAGTTCTCTCCAGACATCTATGAACCCCAAAGAGTGAAGAAGCTTAGCGAATTTAAGGCTATGTTTTGGTGGACGCAATAGACGGGGATGACCTAACCCCGACTTGTCCAGCAAAAGGTCAAGAGCTATATTTGAGTCTCCTCCCAGAATCACGGTCCTCTCAAGGTGGGGCGTAATAAGATTAAACAGACTGTGGAAAAATTTTGTTTGACCTTGGTTTGGGGCATAATAAGATATAAAAGTATACATCCGGCCCGCCAAGGACCCTTGTAGTAAGATATACCTGCCCTCTGGGTCTTTAATTTCTTTAAGCGGGGTAAAAGCTAGATGTTTAGTGAAGAAGATCCCAACACCTTTAGTCTTATCTGGGGCGTTCGCCAGAAAAATCTGGGGAAATTTAGAATGAATAAACTTAGGATTGAACTGCTCGGGGAAGTGGGTTTCTTGGAGCAGGAGCACATCCAGATGCTGGGAATGGGCAAGTGTAAAATATTTTCTTCTCTTCATGGGGGAGTTAAAGCCCTGAACATTATGTGTTGCTATTCTTAGATAGGTAGGGGGGTTAGCGGACATTGTCATGGTTCAGGGGCCGATATTTATGCATCACTGAATGGGAGTTTACCTGAGTCCATAAACAGAATGGGAGAGGCTTGCTTAGTAAGAGGATTGGAAGGATGACCCACTGTGTCTTATCAGCTGCTGAAGGAACAGAGCAGTGAGGAAATAGAGGAATAAAGAAAAGAAAAAGAGAACAGAAAACAGGGGGGGGGAGCGGCAAGGCCCTGCCGCAAATCCGCCCAAGATCCTGACACTGGGGAGATAAAAAGGCTCTCCCAGTCCCAGGATACCGTAACAACAAGTCTGCCAGATCGGCAGAGGTACACCTGCCAAAGAGAAAACCAACATGTGGATCCCAATGCCAGGGGGAGGTGCATGGCAACCACCCCGGCCTATACCATAGACCCAAAACAAAAAGATAGGGCCGAGGATTATCTGAAAACACAAAATGGTTTAGTGAAGGACACTAAGATTCCAGAGGACCCCGGGGCCCTCAACTATTCAACTAGATGTCTCTTCAGGGGATCCCCTAAGAGAGGCCCCCAAAGTAACATCAAGTACCCCTGTAAACAAAATTAACTTAAACTAACTGGAGTTACCAGGTAAAACAAACTTTTACAAAGGACCGAGAATTAAATGCAAAGATATCCGGACTGAACAGCCTGAGGGGTGCCCCCCCGCCCAGCCCCCCCAACAACAAAAGCACCAGGGGAAGGAGGCGGGAGGGAGAAAGCCCCCACAGGCCGCCCCAACAAATTATCAAAGGTAAGTTAAATGAGTCACTGAATCGGGACAAAAAGACACCATTGAGATTAAAATCTTAAGTGTTGCTGAGGACAAAAAAAAGTTAGCAAAAGAGACTTTCAGTTCAGGGGTCAAGGGGGGTGGGAGTCTTTGGCATGTTTAGGTTGCGGTTTCGGCCAAATTGGAAGAACTGGGCTCTGTGGGGAAGGCCTTTTAGAGGGACCTGCCTGCTTATGAGGCAAAGTGGAGGAGGAATCCAGAGAGATGAGGTTAAGTCTAACCAGCAAATGTGCCCCCTCTTGAAAGGTGGAAAAGCCGTAAGTCTTGCTTTTAAAGATGAAAAATAGACGGAACTGAAATGACCACCAGTATTTGATGGATGATTTAATAAGGACTTCCAGCAGAGGCTTCATGTTTCTTCTCTTTTGGATGGTGGAGGGAGACAGGTCCGCAAACACTTGAATGGGGTAATCTTGAATGGAAAGGTTAGGAGAGTTCCTAGAAACCTTCATGATCTCTTCCTTTACACTGTAATAATGGGGTTTCACCACAATGTCTCTAGGTAAACCATCAGAGCGTGAAGGATGGAGTGCTCTGTGCACCCTCTCTAATTCCAGACGTTGTTCGGGGATGCCCCGGATTGGTTTTCTTGATAAAATCGCTCACCACAGCCCGGACATCAGTGACCGCTTCAGGGAGGCCCCAAATCCGAACGTTGTAGCGTCTAGAGCGGTTCTCCAGATCATCTATTTTGGATAGTGCTGATTCTAATTGATCTTGGAGATCTTGAATACGGACCGTGTTCTGGTTGATTCTGGCTACTGATTGGTCAGTTTTTTGTTCTATCGCATCAATCCGGGCTCCCAGACCTTGTAGATCAGCTTGAATAACAGATGTGATTTGGGTAGCTGTTTGGGCTAAGCCCTTGGAGAGCATCTTGGAGAAAACTTCCATCATCATCTGGAGATCCGAATGAAATGCTGGAGAGTGGGGACCTGCTGTTCCACTCAGAATATTGCCTGAAGCCTGGTCCTTGAGTGGTGTAGTGAGAAACTCATCTAGTGTCCGTTCCAAAAGGGAGACGGTGGAGGCAGGTGAGAGGACCTGGGCTGTAATTTGAGCCCCCTGGAGCGGACCCAGAGTGGAGAGGGCTTGCGAGCCCCCAGCAGATCCCGCTTCTATATCCTCACTGTCCCCTGCCTCTTGTTGGGACCCTGAGGGCATCTGGGGGCTAGTTGGGGCCAGTTCATTAAAGCCCGGTTGTCGGGATAAGTCCCGTCTGACTGCCCCTGACTGCATAGTGTCAGTTCTGTGAGCTGTCCCTTAAAGTAGCAGAAGTGAGCACTCTCGGAACAGATATTTGTGGATAAAGCTATATGTGTCCTTAGAATATCATAAAACAGTGACTAGATGATCCAATAGGGGAGGGAAACACACTGTAGATGTCTTGATTCAGAAGAACCCCCCAACATGTGGGGTTGGTGAGTCAGGGCCGGCTCTCTATCCAGTGAATGTGTAGTATAATACTATGCAGGCCCGATCAGCGGCCTTGCGTAGGCGGCAGGGGCCTGGGCCAGAAGCTCGTCTTATCTCCTTATCGCTGATAGAGCCCCTAATTAAATAGGGAGCACCTGGGTCATGTGCCCCCTGGAAGCTGCCTGGGGCACGGTCACCTCCGTACATTCCCTCGGGTCCCGATGAGGGAGTAGCAGGCCAGAGCTGCGGCCTAGAGTAGGCAGGCTGGGCCACTCGCGGTACCTTCGGATGCCGGGTGAGGGGAAAAAGACCCCCGAAGACCTTCTCAGCTGCACCTCCGCTCGGGACACCAGAAGAGGGGAGGACTGGCTCCGTAGCTTGCTGCTCAGGGTCGGGAAGACCGGGACGGTCCAGAGCTCCGGGCTTATGCAGCCATCATCGGTGCTCCGCACATGCGCACTCCACGGATTGTCTTTTTAGCACTTTTTTGGAGCACTACAGTCCACCATACAACACCGAGCACTTTATGTATCACCTATTGTGATGGACCATAATTGAACTACATTACAGCACTTGTCACTTTAATTGTTTATGATATATGCAAATTTTGATGTTTGATTCACCATAATTGAATTTACCATAGCACTTGTCACTTTATTTGTTCAGGTTTATGCACAATGTGATTTTGAGGTTTGATTAATATTGTTTACAGATGATTTATATGATTTTTGATTATGAAGACACACTGTTAGCAGGGTGGCGCAGCTATATTTGTATTCTAGTACTGGTTCTCTGTCCACCATCCAGCCTGATGTGCCTCTGCCTGCTGCCCAGCCTAAAAATGCCTCTGCCCTCTGCCCAGCCCGATATACCTCTGCCTCCTGCCCAGCCTGATGTGCCTCTGTGAAGAGAAACAAAGGCTGGACAGCTGCACTCAAATCCAATCTTGTGAATTTATTTGAACAAAGGTACAGGTACAGCTCAAACAAACCACAAGCCCCATCTAACGCGTTTCACACCTTGGGCTGGTGTTTACTCATAGCCTGACTTCATGGAACAAAATGACAGGTATATATACACATACATGATAGGTGTGGTTACAATCATTCAATTAAACCTCTTACATAGATTGTTAAATGGGTGCAATGAGTGAAGCAATTAGTGAGCAATTGGCAGCAATTGAGAAAAAAAATCACACAATAAGCAATTTCCTGGGTTCAATGCTCTCGGAAAGGTCTCAGACCAATCACAGGACCATTAGAACCACTAGGGGATGTATTCCTAAAGTAGGAGCCATCAAAGATGAAACAAAACAAAGAAAAACAGAGCAATGGTTTGTAATAATAAATAAAATAAGAACCCATAATTGAAACTATTTATATGATGACAAATCATGAAAAAAATAAATGAAAAAAATCTTTCTTATGAAATTAACAAAAATGCCCAGCCAAACTCAACCATCTGGCTACAGGTGTAAACCACCGACCAATACACTGAGGGTCTGACCTAACTAACGCTTCAACCCATACCCATATAAGTGTATAAACCTGAAAAGAGAAGCAGCATTAAACTGGTTAAGAGTGCAAAATACACACATAGGAAAACATACATCTAAAACCAACCAAGAGGTACATAGATGTATCTACGCCTCTCCATGTTCCTAATAACAACCATAACGTCCCTGTGAGAGTGAGGCCGCACAACCGGCCCCACGCACAGAGCAACAAATGCCCGGGCAATGTCTGGAGGAGAAGGGGCCAACGTTGGAATCTAAACCAGGATGAATGAACCAATTCCTCCCAATAGCTAACGACTTGGAGGAACCCTGAGTCAGTTGTATCAAATAACTATAGACTATAAGAGTTCAACCACAGCCCCTATAAACTCCCCCCCAGCCCCGGACTAAAAATGGAATGTAATAATGCAGAACCCACCTACAGTTAATAGGCAAGGAAAAAGATGTATTTATGTGCTACAAAGAGGGGGGAAAGAACTGACAATCTGCCTATGTATGCACATAAAGGCAAACAATCAATTTTAAACAGAGGAGTGGCAACAATGGATATGAATGTATACACGACAGTATAAGTTAATCATAAAAGTGTGAGGGGTTGCCTAGTATTCATTTTAAAGATCCAATAAACTTCTCACCTGCATAAAAGCCTAAATCTGTCACCCCCTCCCTTAGGCACTGTAACGTTTTCCAACTCCTGGATGTGGAGCGCACTAACGTCTTTATCGTGACAAATATTCCAATGTTTAGCCACAGATGATCCTGGAATCTCTCCCTCATCCTGCGAATAGTATGGCCCACATATTGGACCGAACATATTTTGCCGGTCATCATATAAATGACATATTTCGTGTTACAGTTTATGAAAGAGGTGCTCCTAAAATCATGGTTAGATGAACATGAGTGGAGAGTGTCTCCCCTTTTCACATGAACACAGCAAGAACAGTTGCCAGCCCCACATTGAAAAGTGCCCTTGAATTAGAGCCAGTGGGGCTGGAAATGTTTGCTGTAAAAAAGGGTTAAAGGGGAGGACACTGCCCACCATGGGGGCCCTCCGTGAAATGAATTTCACACCCCTTGAGAGTACCTCTGCATATGTAGGGTCATTAAATAAGATCGGGACATGCCTATTTACAATCTTCCTGATGGAGTTAAAGTCAACACTATAAGGAGTGGAAAACACAGGAATACTATGCCCATCTGGTGTCCTGTCCCTCTGTCTGCGTACGTCTATCTTGGAAAAGGTTATCCTGCTTGGTGTTATTAGCGATGCGTATCGCCCAGCTAGTTTTTGGTACCAGACCCAAATTTCCTGACCCTGGCGGTGGGACGCATGATCCATTACCAGACTCGGGTGGCATGCCTCTCAGTGGGTTAAAACACTCTGGCCTAAGGAGTGCAAAGAAGTCCGCAGACATGGAGGGGAAACTTTTCTGGACTTTTCCACTTTTCTGGACTGTTTTTAGAACCAAAGGGTGTAGTTCTGGTGGCCACTAGTGGGTGTCTCCCAGCAGATGGACCATACAGGTAATTAAGCTGCACCTGATATGAACTGCTGGGGGTATATAAGCCCGTCCTTCACTGAAGCTCACGGCTTTAGTACTTTCCCTGCAAGCCGTGTCCCTGCCTGAGCATGATCTGTTCCTGTTCCTTATACCCTGATCCAGAGACTTGTCCCCTGGAACCTGCTGCCACTAACTGGCTTCCTGCTCCCCTTGTCTCTGCCTGTCTTGCTCATGTGTGTTCCCCCACTTGTATATAGTTAGTTAGGTATAGTTAGTTACATTCATTTCTTCAGGGTTTTCATTGTTTCGTTCATTTTCCACTTGCTTGTTTATGATTTATTGGTGTTGGTATTGGATGTGTGTGATTTTCTTATTGTTTACTTATTCATCTGGTCCTGATTCCTTAAGGTGCAGCCAACTGATCTGACCACCATTGCTGGATGCCTGCATGTGGTATCCCTGACAGTATACTTACCTTACTTGCTAGCTGCCTAAGTACTTATTTTATTTCAGAAGCTAAGCTGGTTTGGGCCTGGTCAGTACTTGGTTGTGAGACTGCATTACCTTACTTGCTAGCTGCATAAATATTCTCTTTTTCTCTAGAGCTGGCTATTCTTAGAAGAATATTCAGCTCTAGGGAAAAGAAATTAAATAAAATGTGTTTTTTTCATATTTTACACATACAGCATAGGCATAGTTACATATATATATATATATATATATATACCCAAAAACACATTCTTAAATGCCACCTAAGTATAGGGATAACACGTGTGTGAGACTTTTTCATAGCCTAGATGTATAGAGGTGTTTGAAATCCAAGGAGCACCTTTGGGCTTTCAAGGAGCATAAATTACATGTCTAATTTCCTGACTAGCTATCATATTTCTTGGGTCCATGAAGTGTCAGGACAGGACTAAACAACCACAAAATGAACACATTTTAAAAATTAAACACCCCTAGGTATTTTCTGAAAAGCATAGTGAGTCTTTTGAAATTTTAATTTTTGCCACAAGTTTTTGGGAATTGTGGATTGGAATGAAAATTAAAATGTATTTTTTACAAGTTGTCAATTAATATGAAATTTCTAACATTGAGCAAAGGCAAACATATAATTACACCCCAAACCACATTCTGCTACTTCTTCTGAGTGTGGCGATATCACATACGGTATGCAAGACTTTTTTTTACAGACTAGCCACATACAGGGGCCCAAAATCCAGGGAGCACCTTCAGGCTTTCTAGGGGCATAAATTACACATCTAATTTCCTGACTACCTATCACATTTTTGGGGGTGGGCCCTGGAGCACCAGGATAGTAAAAACACCCACAAAATGGGCACATTTTGGAGAGGAAGTATTCCAAGGTATTTTTAAGAGGCATGGTGAGTCTTTTGAAGACTTTATTTTTTGGCACACATTTTTTAAAATACAGAAAGGCAAGACCCACAAACCTTTGTTGCTTCACAAACTCTGGACCTGTCCAACAATAAGATCTTTCTGGGACAAAGTGGAGAAGTTCACAGCCAAGGTGACAGGCCTCACACCACACGGAGGCATCTACCCTCTGGTCTTCGGCAACCTTGAAGCAATGACACACTCTCTAAACAATCTCCAAATCGCAACTTTGCGTCAACACAAAGCCTCAATCGCTTCTTGCTACATGTCAGCCCGCAGAGCCATTCTACGCAACTGGATCACTCCTACCCCTCCATCTCTTGAAGAGGTCAAAGCAGACCTATTCAAACTGCTGATAATGGATTATCTAGAGTGGAAAGTGACAAACCATCAGAAGACCTCCTCCTTCACTCATAAGTGGTCACCTTGGTTGGAAAGGGATTCTTACAAACCAATCAACGAATTCTCCAAAAACGTTCTTACATTATCACCTCTGCTATGACTCGACCTCAGAAATCACCTGAACACTTCAGAGCTATCAGGTGTTGGCTAATTGCAACCTGACATTGGTCTTGCTCTGGCCTATGAATATGCCTCCTCTCCTCCTGACCAATGTCTGACCTCTGAGTCAAGGTCACCTCTATGCCTCTACAAAGCAGCTAAGCAAGCGCTGCCCCCACGGTTCGACCTATTCCCCCCTTCACACTCCCGCCCCTCCTAATGCCTGAATACATATATTTACAAAGTAATGGACCCAAAATAATCGAACCCTTGCATTATTGCCATCTGCCTAGCATGTCCCTTTTTACCTCACCCCACTTTGACCTACGGTTAAGAACTGTTTCTCATGCTTCAATAAGATGTTGGATATCCCCTCCCTCCCTTAGTCCCCCCCCCCCCTTATATTATCATTCTATGTATTTTTGATGATGTGGCTCCAGCCATCTGTAATTCTATAAAAAAAAAACAAAAACCAAATAAAATATATTGTAAAAAAAAAAAATACAGAAAGAAAATCAAAATGTATTTTCTACTTTTTCACTGCTTGGACTGATCATGTACCGAACATTTTACCTGGTGTATCACACAAATCATCCAATTGTATCAAGACCAATGTACCCTAATGGTTGCCTCTATATGAGTGGTCAGGGAATATATCTTAGTGTAGCGTCACCTATAGCAGCTACAATTCCTATAAGCCAAGCAAGCCTAGCCCACAGGAATGCCATTTTCACTGAGCAGGAAATACAGGAGGCTGAAGAAAGGAAGAACAGTTAATCGGATGTGCAGATGAGTCAGTTCAGGTGGCAGGCATAGACATGGTCAGCAAACAAGCAAAGGATCAGTCCAGGCAGCAGGCAGAAATGTGGTCAATTAACAGGCCAGGGTAAGTTCAGGCAGCAGGCAGAAGCAACATTGCACTGGTGTGATAGTGATCAGGAACACTGTTGCTGGATGCACTGGTCTGGTGACACTGGAACTTGTGTAACTGTAATCGGGAGCACTGTTGTTGACTTACACTGGTCTGGTGACACTGGGGACTAGTGTGACAGCAAGCAGGAAAACTGCTGCTGACTTAAACCGATCTGGTGAAACTGCAATTGGTGTGGTAGTGATCAGGAACATTGTTGTGACATACACTAGTCTGGTGACACTGACAATTTTTTTTAAATACTGACAACAGAGCAGAGCTGTGTCACAATAGGGACATGGTACTGCTCTGGGGGGAAGGGGGTGACTGGATTTTTTTTTTTGCTTACACAGTCAAGATGGCAGTACAAGCAATCAGTTTCCTGACAATGTTCGGCTGCATCCATGCAGCCTTTATTTGCTGCTGTGATTGATCACAGCGATCGCATGGTACAGGGCCAATGAAATTTGTGACCAATCACAGCAGTAAACAATGCCTGCATGAATGAAAGCCTTTGTTTACTACTAGTGCTGTGATCACTGTGATTGGTCACAGTGATCACATGGTAGAGGGTCAACAATACTGTCCCTGCACCCCGATCTGTGATCTGCTGTGTCTGAGGGACACATTAAAGTGTTACAGGAAGCTAGCATATATTGTATTAGAATATTACTAAACAGCACAGAAGTCCTTCCTTTATATCTGTGGCTCCCTTTATACTTTTATGGGGCCATACAAATAATGTCTCTAGTGTATGGCACTAGATGTAGATGAGGGTCCTTGCACAAATGCAGCCATCACCAGAGAACATTTCAGGCCAGAAAAGACAAGCAATGGAGCAGTCCACCACTGTCAGGAGAGGTAAGTAAATATCTAGGTGAGTGTTTCTAAACTATATTGGATGGGGTGGGGGGCTTTTGATTATACCTAAGTTCTAAGTTGAGCTTTGTTCCTTTTGTTCCTGGATACTTGGATAAATGATGATTCTTACACTGTATTCATTATCATTTTATAAAAATGAATGAAGAAAAAATCTTCTTTGTTTGGTTTCTCTAGATCTATCCACCATTATCTATATTTTTCTGGACATCAAGTAAAATCAATGGGCAGAGACAGGTAATATGCTTTTTGAAATATTTCAATTATTTTAAAACTGTATGTATCTATGAATTGCTGATAAATGATATAGTACTGTACCAAATATTTCATCAAAACTTCTAACGTGCAAATACATCCAAGAAAACAGTTAAAGTAAAGAAAAAAAATAGTTTGTGGTGTTACATGATATATTTATAAAATGATTTTATATTTCTGTCATGTCCCCCATGCTTTCATTTGTTATTGACCCATCCATAAAACGGTCTGCTTATTTGTAGCTGTGTCCTAAATGTTGAACATCTATGATTGGCACTTAGGCAGATGTCTGTGATTCTCATTGACCTTGTCATCATTACAGAGGTCATATATTTTCTCAGAAATGAAATGGTCTTGAACAATTGTCCTGGCCAAGTCAGAAGCAAGCTCACCTTAGACATCGGTAATGCATGTCTTCTGTCATCATCTATTTTCCCCTTCAACAAGCGTTCTTATGTAGGCCACGGGCAGGACAATCACATTCTTTAGTACTATGTGACCTCCATCACATTGTTTGTAAATGGCAGGATAGCTGATTGGCCTGAAGTGTGATTGACTTCAGACTGGCAGCGCTTTACTGTACAAACATTTGGAAAAAGTAACAAGCCATCAAACATTGAATACAAGTCAGATGAGAGACCTACTGCTGATAGAAAAAAATGTTCACTCACATCACCTTTGGCTACTTCTTTTTATGGGTCAGAATCGCGTTACCATTTTTATTTTGCATGACAAAAGCAATACTAGAATAGTCTTTTCCAGCAATGTGTTTAGAAAGATTTTAAATAAAGCATTAATGAACATTACAACTAGAGATTACACATTTATTCATTAACTTCACGTAATAATAATAGATAGATAGATAGATGGATAGATAGATAGATAGATACCCAATATTTAACCAGTTCAAGCACTGATATCATTTATCAGGTAATGCATAGGTAGCAAAGGTAAAGGTATCAGGAAATGTAAATCTCTAATTAAAAAAGTTAGAGAAAAAGAAAAATGATTCAGTTACCGCATCTGGTAAGCTAAGCTGCAATATATACCATTTTTGTTCTAGAGTTTAGATACACTTTGCGTTTATTTACTGAAGGAAAATAGGTTGTTCACTTTGCAAGGACATTTTCCCTTAAGCTGGCCATACACGGTTAGAAAATTGTTCACAAAAATATTTGATATGCTCAATAGTTATTTTTCCACAAAACAAATGGTTTTTGAAACAACAGTAGTGTAATCGATTGAAAATAGTTCAAAAATGCCACAGAGCGTAATAAAATGTAACCCCGGAAGTCAATTCAGCAAGTAACGAACAGAACGTTTTTTCTGGTTACCGACTTTTCGTTTACATAGGCAAATCGAAAATATTGTACCTATTGAAGTGTGTGATTTGCAATATGAAGTTACCCAAACAAATGAGTGCCATAATGGCAGACCAGGCAAAAACACTGATAGGTTTCTCTGATAGTCACTGATAGGTGTCACTGATAGGTGTCACTGATAGGCACTGAATCCATTAATACATAGAATACGTTAATAGAAAAACTATTTTGCCTTTCCAATTCCTTTAATTAGCTCCATCTGTTCTAAAAAAAAAAGACAAGATGATACAGACAAATGCTGAAAACACTATTTTTATTTTTTGGGTACAGAACATTGTATCCTGGATTTTTTATGTATTGTTTACAAAAACAAAAATATTTTTTTTATTTCTTTTGGTCAATATTTAAAGTGCACAACAACAGCATCAATATTTGTTCTTGCACAACAGGTGCTTGTCACGTAATAAACTTTACTTTTGCATAAAAAATTAAACTTTCCCCAACATGTCAATAACAGAATTGATTCTGGTCTGGACAACTTGGCATTCATCAGTTTTTGGATTTCAGCCTTGCAGGCTTTAAGCTCATTGATGAGCACTCATGCGCTGGCACTTGTGAAATGTTCTTCCACATAGACCTCCGTTTCTCCTACAACCATAAAAAAATCATTAGGGATCTCAATGCATGCATGATTCAAAAACATTGATGTTATTACCAACTTACCAGTGGTTGTGACATCTTCCAAAAGCTCCAAAACCAGCTCCTGTTCTTCAGGATACTTTGTCTGGCTGTTCTGCTGTGTGTCATCAGTTGCCGTGACATTCATATCAGTCAATTGCTGAGCAGCTCTTCTTCTTTTATCTCCTGTTCCAAAAATATCAAAAACATCATAGCACACATGGCATGTAAAGGAAATGCATTAAAGTTCCGAACAACTTGTATATTTGTTGGCAAAGTAATTTTCAAACTTTAGGCCACATTTATTTGAAAAAAACAACAAACAGGTCACTGCAAGGATTTCTGCACAGAGCAAGGGCAATGCAGTCCCTGCATTGGCTCTCCTTTCCCCTACCTTTGGTGCAACTACCCCCTGCACCATACAAAGTGCTCCCCAAAAAAAGAAAAATATTTGCTACCCAACATAGGAAAGAATCCTCGTTCCAGCCAATAAAACTAAGCACACTGCAAGTTATGAAGAATATGGCACATAACACATAAAAGAAGGAAGAACGAACTGTGCAAAATTATAGGAAAATAAAGTCACACAAAAAGAAACGAACTTGAGGACATTATATATACTCACTTTTCTTTAGAATTCTCTTGATCTTTACAAACTGATTCTCCTCTCTCAATTTCAGATACGACCAAGATTTGCAAAGTTGTTCCTTTGTCCTGTTCACCCCAAACTTCTTTTGCAGGATACGGACCGCCTTCTCCCTAATTTTTTCTTTTCTGACATTAGGCCTCGAATAGGATCCCCTTCTCCCATCATAATCTTTTCGGATCAGGATGTCTGCCATTTCTACCATCTCATCAAAGGACATGGTTGTGGCCTTTTTTGTTTCCTAGGGCTGGTAGGCTGCCTACTTGAGCTGCTGCTGCTGCTAAGAGAGACATGTGTGTCCTCATTCATCACCGCCATCTTCCTTCTGCACACACCAGGAGAGAGAAGGGGCGTGTCATAGATCGCAGGCGTGAACGATGCCGCCCTTTCATTAGGAAGAAACGTTCATTTCACAGAGAGGCCATGACGGGATTAGTCGGTATGTATTTTTGAACTTTTGTGCTCAGTTTACTACAAGCTTTTTGAAGTGAATCCAGAAGCAAGATTAAGGTATTTTAACCAATGTCATATAGTGTTTGGGTGTTATGCTTGGATATTTCTTGTATATTATCATATTTTTACTTTTCAATACAGTAATGGCAATCAAGTTTACCTCCCCACATTTCCTACCACAATGCATTGATCTGTACCATGAAAATTCATGCCTCTGTAATGTGGCTTCAAAGGACTATTCCAATAGACAGTTGCAAGATAAGGTATACCAAAAGTTAGCAGACTTATTGAAAACCATAACGCCACATGCTACTGTGTCAGATGCCAAAACCAAGATTGCAAACCTTCTCATTGTCTTTAAGAAGGAATATAAAAAATAGAAAATTCAAAAAGATCTGGTGCTGGAGCTGATGATATCTATGTACCTTGATTGTGGTATTTTGAAAGTCATCCATGTCATCTGAACTATTTGAGCATGAAGAAAACATTGATGCACAGGTAATATAATACACAAACTGTTTAATAACTGAAAAATTTAACAGATACACGTGTCATGTACTCAAAAACATTTATTGTCAACAAACTTATTTGGCATGATATATTCAGCAAGAAAAAGACCACTATACATTGTTTTACCATGAAACAGCCCCCCTTCCCACAAAATAATACATGTAGCTCTCCCTAATTTGTCTAGCAGAGGCTGTTGGCAAGTGGGGCCGTTCAGGTGCTAGGTTTGCCAGTTCAACACTCTCTGATCTTCGCTCTCCAGGGATTATGGTTCCTGTCAACCAGTGGCGTATCATCCATGGGTGCAGAGTGTGCACTGCACATGGGCCCCGGAGGGGGGCGGCCCCACTGTGACCCACCCTGCACACATGGATGATTGTCCCTTGATAGCCGGGGATGATTGATGTGACGGGGGACAGTTGTAAGCACCGATCTCCCTGCTTGACAGCCGCTTCTCCTCCTCTCCCTCCCACGGCTATCAGTGCTTACAGCTGTCCTCCAAGGCTGTTCATGTCATCCTCCTGCTCCGCTTCCTGTGTTCTCTCCCCCGCTCCCTGTTCACCTCCTCCTCTGTTCCCCTGTTCTTCCCTGGCACTGTGTCCTCCTTCCCGTTTATTTCATGATACGCCCCTGCTGTCAACAGGTCCTCTCTGTCAGTGGAAGATGGGGGCATGTAGTTGCTGGTTTGCCGGTGCAGGAAGTTGTGCAGCACACAACAGCATTCCACTATCACATAAATCTTGGACAAACTCAGATTGATGGCTGTGTGAAATATGCGCAACCTGTTTGACATTATCCCGAAGGCATTCTCCACCACATGCCTGGCTCTTGAGACTCTATAATTGTATATTTTTTGTTGTTGTGTTAGGTTCCACATAGGGTATGGCTTTAGAATCTTATTCAGCAGAGGGAATGCTTCATCAGCCACAAAAACAAACGTTAACATATCCACATTCTCTTCTTCAGGTGGTAAATGTAATTCTCCACATGCAAGGCGTCTTTGGAATTCAGTCCTGTCAAAAACTCCACCATCTGAATTCCGACCATTCCTTCCAATGTCCAAATAGATGAACTTATATTTGGCATTGCAAATTGCCAGGAGTATGATGCTGAAGTAGCCTTTGTAATTAAAAAGAAAGTGGGGGTTTTTTGCGCTATGCCCTGAGTATTGTGGGGATGAAGACAGCAAGCAGCCACCTATATCGACCAAACTAAATCGTAGAAGTAATGTAATTGTGTGGTGGTGGCGCTAAACTGAATATATGACAGATAACAGGTGATGGCAGATAATGATATTATACCAATCCAGAGAGATAATAAATAGTGATCAATCAAATGAAACAATTATATATAGTATCATAGTATAAATAAATAGGTAAAATCATAAAAGGGTATTCATCGGCCAGAAATTATAATAATAATTAGTGATTTTAATAAAAGTGACAAAGTGTCCATATAATGTGGCAGGAATCCACGTTCTAAGTCCAGATAGTGAATCTTCAAGTGAAATCGGTGACTCTTTGTGATGAGTATTCAATAAAAAAGGCTCCAACTATGGTCAGTGTGGAGGCTTACCAGAAATCAGATGGACATGGGCCTTTGAGATTATAAGGACCCTCCGGCCCGTGGCATCTGCGAGGACA
>BLSH010115766.1:31965-43924 GCA_018402905.1 Glandirana rugosa
CCATGCAGGGACTACGATCAGTTAAAGAATTCAGATATAAAAATTATAAAATCCTTATAAACCCCCCGTCCCAAACCCCTTACACTCAACACCAAAATTTCAAACGTCACACGTCACACCATGACGTTCTTTTATTCTTATAGATGAAATGATAGTGTGATAACACGATGAATAACCGGTTAAACATACTGCGAGTCGTAATTACGAAATAACAAGGATTATCATGTTAAAGGAAATCGAAAACCTTTACAACCACGAAGATGAAGGGACCAAATAAACACGGCCAATTTTTACGAAAGCACGGAGCGCAGCGCGCTCAAACATTTCTCAGCCAGGTGCATCATAGGGAGGGGAGGCGCCTGGGAGACGTCCAGCACACGTCTACTCTCCTCCCATTCCTCTCCTGCGACACCTGTTTTTTTTAACCAGCATTTTTAACCGGCACAAATAAACCAGGGAAGTAGAAGCACCAACATTTCCAAAAGCTAAAGGAAATTGTACTATTAGGAACAATAAAGCATTAATGCTGAGCGTCATACAAATTGGCCAATAAGTAGCACAATAGTGTGATAGTAAAGTAGATATTCTTATTTTCTTGCAGTACCACACTGCACACTGCAAACTTTAAAACCACAACTCACATTCCCCAAACCCTGCCCCCCAAATATTCCTAAAATATTAAAAATATAGACTTAAGAAATTGACTAGCATCAGGGACGTACCTGAGCACTTGAATAGGCAAATTGAAAGAGATCTGCAGTGTGCACCTCTGCTGCACTAAAATACTCGGTGGGAGAAGCACCGTTATGATACTTGTCAGCAGCAAAAGTCCCACACTCACTCCTTTCTTACCTTTTGTGGGGTGAGGGTCACACTTGGTAGGGCCAAGCATAGGCTTTAACTTGTAAATTTCCTAATTTCCTAACAATTGTCTCCAGCTGCATCCTTGACCAAGCAGATGTCTCTTATGCAGGTGCTGGAGAAGAAGAAAAAAATTGTCCAGTCGATCCACTTCTACCAATACATGGCCTTTGCTGCATCTCAGTGACAAGTACTCAACAGCCATTTTCTTGCATCTGCAATGCTAAAGTCTCTGTTTGACTAGACCAGGTGGTCAGGGGCAGGTTCCAGAGGATCACAGACATATGATGCATCAAACATACGCAAGAATTTTATATTTCCTTCATGGCTCCCTAGGCAAATTGAAGGGCTGCTAGGAAAGATGCAGGATGGAGAACAATGATGGAGTTGGAGCCATCTCATGTCCTGCACCTCGTTGGGATGGGTTCAAGGGACAAATTTCACTCCTTCCAAATCCAAGAGGAAAATCATACATGGATCTATGGCATTGCCAGGCCAGCACTGACTAATCAGAATTTTTCTTATCCATCCTGGAGGCCTTACAGAATGAAGGGGAAGAGGAGCAGTGCTTTATATGCAGAGGGACCAGACTGCTACACCAGCTTTGTGGGCACTGACAGATCATTACCCAAGGAGGTAAGCAAGTGGGAACTGAGGGAGTGGGGAGGATGTAGGATGTTAGTTCACTTTTTCAATTTATCTAAAAGGAGAACTTACATTTTAATAGTGCCAGCTCACACAATTGCATCATAGAGGTGACGGCTTTAAGGAACCCTACCTTGTAGGTGAGAGTAGCAATAGGAATGTCTCTAATAATTAAAAAGAGGCTCTTTTTGAAGCACAGACAGAACAAGATTAGGCCTTATAATTCAAAAGAGTGATAGGCCAATGAAAGAAGATAGAAAAGGCAGAAACATGACCTTTAATGGTGCTGAAAGCCAAACACTGGTCCAGACTCATCCATTTTCACAGTATTTTTTGGTCAAATGTCTCTGTATTCAAAGGGTTTTGAGGTACATAGGTGGATTCAGGCAGCAATAAGAACATGGTTTTGTACCACATATAAGGCTGCAGTGTAATCGAATACAATATGAAGAACACTAAAACATTACATTTGTCAAAGAACTGTTTAAAGAGCTAATCAAAGTCCATTCAGGGACAATTCCAGACTGTAACAATAAAGAACATGCTTAAACAGGGAATATGAACAAAACAGTGAAAGGGAATGCAGAGGCAAGGAGAAAGACATAGGAAGTTAATCTTGAGAGTTCAAGGGAATGTTTGAACGAAGGAAATTTTAAGAAGGCATGGCCATGTTACTGTAATGCTAAGGAGCGAAAAGCAGGCAGGCCACTTTAGGCTTACCAACACATCCACTTAGTACAGACTTCTTAGATCTGTGCTATGTTCTGCTGCAAAGGTTTCTAGTGCCACACTAAGAAAAAAGGATTATTGTGCAAAAGGGGAAAGGAGCAGCATACACCGCATTAGACCAAGGTAATGCAAATTAATCAAAACAAAACAAGGTATTGCGCTGAGTGACACAAATGTGAATAAGCAACAAAGCATAATGTTAAAAGTATCATTAAATAACAAATAAAGTGCAAGTGATATAGTCCAATACAGTCCAGAATATGTGATCTCTAGGGATGAGCTGAACATCCCCCATTTCTGTTCGTGCCAGAACAGACAAAAAGTTCAGGGCCAACATTCGAACACCATTAAAGTCTATGGGACGCGAACATGTAAAATCAAAAGTGCTCATTTTAAAGGCTTATATGCAATGTTATTGCTCTAAAAAGTGTATAGGGACCCGGGTTCTGCCATAGGGAATATGTATCAATGAAAAAAAAATGTTTTAAATCGATCGTTTTTTCAGGAGCAGTGATTTTAATAATGCTTAAAGTGAAAAAAAAAAGAAGAAAAATTCCTTTAAATATTGTGCCTGGGGGTGTCCTCAGTCTGTGTGTAAAAGGGTGCATAATGTGAGGTGTAGAACATTGCCAGAGCAAAATGACATTTCCATAGGAAAAATTGTCATTTAAAATTGCGTCTGTAATGTATTGCCGGTTGCCGGCAATATACAAAAAAATCGCTGAAAAAAGTGTGTGTGGTCCCCCTCCCCAGTCCACACCAGGCTCTTTGTGTCTGGTTTGGATATTAAGGGGAACCCCGTGCCAAATTTTAAAAAAGTTTGTCGTGGGGGTCCCCCTAAGATCCAAACCAGACCCTTATCTGAGCATGCAGCCCTGGTCAGTTAGGATGGGGGGGACGAGCAAGGGCCCCCTCCTGAACCGTACCAGGCTACATGCCCTCAACATGGGGAGTATGGGTGCTTTGGGGGAGGGGGGCTCTGCCCCCCCACCTCAAAGCACCTTGTCCCCATGTTGATGGGGACAAGAGCCTCTTCCCCACAAGCCTGGCCGGTCATTGGGGGGATCTGTGGGCGGGGGGGCTTATTGGAATCTGGAAGCCCCCTTTAATAAGGGAGCCCCCAGGTCCCGACCCCCTCCCTATGTGAACAGGTTTGGGGTAAATTGTACCGCTACCCATTCACCAAAAAAGGAATGTAGTATAAAAAAAAACATTAGGCAGTCCTTTATTTTGTATTATAGCTCTTTTCTTCTTTCTTCCTCCATCTTCTCCTGGCCCGCTCCTTCTTCTAGTCTTCTTGCTTCTTCTCTTCATCTTCAATCTTCAATCCTCATCTTCATCTTCTTTCTTCTTTCCCCGCCGCCTCGCTCTCCGCTGCTGCAGTTCGGCCCCTGCATCGTCTCCCCGAATGGGCGGTCTTCACGATGACAGTTCTTTTATAAGAAGTGGCAGGACCACTCAGTTACATCACTGGATGGCCCCGCCCCTTCTTATAAAAGTACTGTCATCGTGAAGACCGCCCATTCGGCAAGACGCGCAGGGGCCAGACTGCTGCAGCGGAGGGAGGTAAATAATAAGGACTTGTCAAAAACTGCTTATTGCTTATTTTTACGCTACACTCCTTTTTTGGTGAATGGGTAGGGGTACAAAGTACCCCAAAACTATTCACATGGGGGTGTCGGGATCTGGGGGCCCCCTTATTAAAGGGGGCTTCCAGATTCTGATAAGCCCCCTGCCCACAGACCCCCACCACCACCGGCCAGGGTTGTGGGGATGAGGCCCTTCTCCCCATCAACATGGGGACAAGGTGCTTTGGGGGGGACCTCAAAGCATCTTCCCTATGTTGAGGGCATGTCGCCTGTTATGGTTCGGAGGGGGGGGCGCATCACCACCCCCTCCTGCCATGCCAGGGCTGCGTGCTCAGATAAGGGTCTGGTTTGGATTTTGGGAGGGACCCCACACCATTTTTTTTTTAATTTTGTGCGGGCCATGCTGTTGTAAATTACTTAAAAAATTGTGATAAAATCCTCCAGTCAAACAGGTGGCCAAAAATTGGGCCTTGTGTGTTGGGGGTGCCAGAATACTGTAACCCCTTGCAGTTACTCTTGTTGGACAGAGGAACTGGGCCTGAAGTTGTAAATTAATTTTCAAATTGTGACAAAAGCCCCCAGTCAAACAGGGGGCCAAAAATTGGGCCTTGTGTTCTGGCGGTGCCAGAACACTGTAACCCCTTGAAGTTACTATTGTTGGACGGAGGAACTGGGCCTGATGTTTTCAATTAGTTTTCAAATTGTGACAAAAGCCCCCAGCCAAACAGGTGGCCAAAAATTGGGCCTTGTCTATTGACAGTTCCAGAACACTGTAACCCCTTGCAGTTACTCTTGTTGGAAGGAGGAACTGGGCCTGAGGTTGTCAATTAGTTTTCAAATTGTGACGAAAGCCTCCTGTCAAACAGGTAGGCAAAAATTGGGCCTTGTGTGTTGGCGGTGCCAGAACACTGTAACCCCTTGCACTTACTCTTGTTGGATGGATGAACTGGGCCTGAAGTTGTAAATCAGTTAAAAAATTGTTATGGCATGCCCCTGTAAATTAGATGCAGAAAAAGTGGACCTTGGGTGTTGGTGGTGCCCTAAATACAACATATAGTTCTAGATTATGGACAGGAGGAATAGGAGCAGTGGCAGTCTTCAAGGGATCCCAGATACCTAGCAAATTTAATCAGTTTCATCTGCATCAGGGGCTGATTCATTTTTATAAATGTGAGCCTATTAACCGAGTCTGTGGACAGGTGCACTCTCTGATCAGTTACGAACCCTCCAGTAGCACTAAATGTCCGTTCTGCATCCAGCGTGCTCTCTGGACAGGCCAGTAGCTCAATTGCATATTGAGCACGTTCCGGCCAGTGGTCCATCCTCAAGACCCAGTAACTAAGTGGATGCTCAGTTGGAAAGGTCTCCAAGTCTGCTCTTGCCCCTATATATTCCTGCACCATATAATGCAGACGCTGACGATGGTTGCTTGGACCTATCAGGCCTGGGTGCTGAGGACTGAAACATTTTTTAAAGGCATCGCTCAGCCGGCCACCTTCTCCACCACTCTGCCTCTGAACGACCGAAGCATCAGAAACACGTTGTCCAGGGCCAGCAGCAGGACATGGTAAACTCCCAGGGTCTGGAAAGTTGTTGCACAAACTTTTCTTCAAGGCATCCTGAAGATGTTTCATTCTCTGCATCCTCTGCGCAGGCAGGATGAGTTCTGCAACTTTACCCTTGTAACGTGGATCAAGAAGGGTTGACAGCCAGTAATGATCCCTCTCCTTGATATCACAAATCCTAGGGTCTTTTCGCAGGCTTTTCAGAATCATAGAGCCCATGCAGCCTAAGTTTGAGGAGGCATGAGTGTCCTCTGGGCCACTGAGGATGAAATTATCCTCCCAACCACGTACAACTCCTTGGGTTTCTGGGGCATGAAAGCCATGATCCCTTGAAGACTGCTGAGTATTATACTCCACATCCATGCTGACACAATCCTCCTCCTCCTCCCGTGTGTTTGGCGGCTCTGCAGGAATGCTCTCTGCATAAAGGGGGCCTTGAGAGGAAAGGAAGTCCTCCTCTTCCTCCCTCTGTTCTGCTCAAGTGATTCTAAAAATAAGAAGTGAACGAGCCAACTTCTCAAAATCTTATGTGCTAATGCTGACTCATCCCAAGGTCAAGGGATGGGGTACCCAAAAGGCAAAAAGGTCACTCAAAAATAAAGAAAAAGGAGGGGAAAGGGGGATGTGGTAAGAGAGACCAAACCACAGTAAGAAAAACCTCACTAGGGAACACACTGCAGCTTGTGCACATTAATTGGTACTTTATTCATGAAATTTATAAAGGTAACAAAGACAGAGACTCAGACCAATATCACAATAAAAACAAATCGTGACAACATTGCCACGACCTTTAAAAACAAGTGACCCGTGTCATCCATCCATGCATCCAGACGCAGCACAATCGCACTTGTGGTAACAATTGGGCTATGAACACACTGTCATATAAGGAGCAGAGCAGCAGAGCACAGAACATGCAGAGAGGGATAACCAGCAGGGATGAGGATATGAAGTGGCTATACAGGGCCAAATACTGGTGGTCCCAAACAAGGTGCATAAATTAAAGAATGAATGGCAAAAAGCTCAAATAGGAGCTGTATAACCACTTACTGGTGATGTATCTGGACAAAAGGTCAAAATAAATGGCACACACCAATTGGAAGCTGTATAGCCACTTTATGACAGTATGGCCAATTCATGTATATAAGTATGGATGTTCTATGTACAAAAAGGAACCTTATACTGATAGCTAGAGTTGAGCGAACTTCTGGAAGTCTGGGTTCTGTTGGTTCGGCCGAACTTCGGGACAAAGTCCGGGTTCGGGTCCGGACAGAACCCGAACTTTGTCCCGGACCCCGAACCCCATTGAAATCAATGGGGACCCGAAGTTTTAGGCACAAAAATGGCTGTAAAAAAGTCCTGGAAAGTCCTAGAGGTCTGCAAAAGGAAGGAAATGGGGGTAAGGGTGGGACAAGTGCCCTACAAAGAAATGGGGACAGGGAAATAACTAAAAGCATTTTTAAAAAAATAAAAACATAAAAAAATCAAAAATGGTGGTGGATGTGGACCATCTTCAAACTGTGTCTGAAAAGTATTAATAAGCCGGGAGAACCCATATCACTGTTCTAAAATCATCTTCAAACTGTGTCAAAAAAGTATAAATAAGCCGGGAGAACCCATATCACTGTTCTGCAAACATCTGGAAACTGTGTGTAACACTTTAAATAAAACCGGGAGAAACCATACTACTGTTCTGCAAACATCTGGAAACTGTGTGTAACACTTTAAATAAAACCGGGACAAACTGAACTACTGTTCTGCAAACATCTGGAAACTGTGTGTAACACTTTAACTAAAACCGGGCGAACCCATATTTGTGTTCTGCAAACATCTGAAAACTGTGTGTAACACTTTAAATAAAACCGGGACAAACAGAACTACTGTTCTGCAAACATCTGGAAACTGTGTGTAACACTTTAAATAAAACCGGGCAAACCCATATCACTGTTCTGCAAACATCTGGAAACTGTGTGTAACACTTTAACTAAAACCGGGCGAACCCATATCACTGTTCTGCAAACATCTGAAAACTGTGTGTAACACTTTAAATAAAACCGGGACAAACAGAACTACTTTTCCGCAAACATCTGGAAACTGTGTGTAACACTTTAAATAAAACCGGGCGAACCCATATCACTGTTCTGCAAACATCTGGAAACTGTGTGTAACACTTTAAATAAAACCGGGACAAACAGAACTACTGTTCTGCAAACATCTGGAAACTGTGTGTAACACTTTAGCAGAGCGAAACCATATCCCTTTTCTTCTCTATAATACAGTTTCACACACAGTTTCCAGATGTTTGCAGAACAGTAGTTCTGTTTGTCCCGGTTTTAGTTAAAGTGTTATATGGCTTCTACCGTTAATTAATACTTTTCAGACACAGTTTGAAGATGGTCCCCATCTCTTTGTAGGGCACTGTCCCGCCCTTACCCCCATTTTCCTTCCTTTTGCAGACCTCTAGGACTTTCCTGGACTTTTTTACAGCAATTTTCGGAACTTTTTTTGAAAAGTCCGGGTTCAGGTCCGGGTCCCAGACACCCCAAAGTTCGGTACGGACCCGAACTTTACAGTCCGGGTTCGCTCAACACTACTGATAGCCTCTGAACAGGTGTATGGAGATAATTCAATTGAATTGCACAAGAAAGTCCAATTGGAGCTGTAGGACAACTTGCTGGCAGTTTAGGTGAACTGAAATCAAACACTCGGTAGCCATATAGCCATTCAAAAAATCCCATGTAAAGAGTCAACTGAGAGCTGTATAGCCACTTGCTGGTAATATAATTGAAAGGAAATCAAAGTGAATGGCAGAGCTCAAAGGATACTGTGTAATCACCTTGTAACAGTATGTCCATTTCATGAATGTTCCATGCACAATATAAACGGAGTAGATTGAGGAAGCAATTGGATAATGGGGAGAAATTCAGCTTAACACATCGATTATTCAAACCGTTAGATCATGGACATATAGTCTATTGGAATAATCTCACCCATCCAACGATCATGTAAAGGTGCTTTGCACAGCTAGGAAGCCCGCTCCAGCCAAACTGATGGTGTATCTTATACTGATAACCGCTGAGCAGGTGTATGGTGTATGGATATAATTCAATTAGATTGCACAAGAAAGCCCAATTGGAGCTGTAGGACAACTTGCTGGCAGTTTAACTAAACTGAAATCAAAGTAAATAGCAAAATACAATAAAAACTGTATAATCACTCGGTAGCCATATAGCCATTCTAAAAATCCCATGCAAAGAGTCAACTAAGAGCTGTATAGCCACTTGCTGGCAATATAATTGAAAGGAAATCAAAGTGAATGGCAGAGTTCAAGGAATACTGCATAATCACTTTGTAACAGTATGTCCATTTCATAAATGCTCCATGCACAATATAAAAGGAGTACGCTGAGGAAGCAATTGGATAATAGGGAGAAATTCAGTTCAACTCATTGATTATTCAAACCGTTAGATCATAGACATATAGTCTATTGGAATAATCTCACCCATCCAACGATCATGTGAAGGTGCTTTGCACAGCTAGGAAGCTCACTCCAGCCAAACAGCGTGTCTTCCCTGTTTATGCCTGCTTGCTATCACCCGGAGCTGCCGCCCATTCGCCACTCAATATTAGTAGCAGTCCACTCTTGCACCATTCGGTGCTTTAGAAGGGCAGTGGGCATGGTGCGCCAGCATGCGGCGATGTAAAGCCACCCTCGAGGCTCCTGTATCCAGGCTCCAAGCTCCAGTGTAGACATCACACCTGGCGGTGTTTCAAGGCCAATTCGGCAAAGTGCAGTGCAGGAATGGAGTGATGTGAACACCATGTATCACGGCTGCATGGATAAGACAGCAGTTCCGGGTCACATGACACTGTGACGTCTATGCATTTCACCCACTGCCGTGAGTTTCATCAGGCTCAAGTGCCCTGTCCATGATTCCATGAAGCGTGTGCTCCAGAAGGAATACTAGTGGGACAGTGTCACTGATGCATGCATTGTATCTGCTCACTATCCTTATGGCCTCCTCAAATGGTGACAGGACAGTGCATGCATCCTTGATCATTAGCCACTGACGTGCTCCCCTGAGCCTGTCCTGGTGCCATGCTCACAGAGGTACTCATTGATGGCCCTCTGCTGTGCGTGGAGTCGCTGCAGCATTGCCAATGTTGAGTTCCACCTGGTGGGCATGTCACAATGAGGCAGTTGTTGGGCAGGTTGAATTCCCACTGGATGTCAGCCAGCCAGGCACTGGCATTGTATGAACACCGGAAATGACCACAGACTTTTCTGGCCTGCCTCAGGATATCTGGTAAGCCTGGGTACCTGGTCAAGAAAGGCTGCACCACCAAATTCAAGACGTGTACCAAGCATGGAAACATGTGTCAATTGTCCCTGTCGGAGGGCAGAGAGAAGGTTGGTGCCATTGTCGCATACAACCATTCCTGGCTCAAGCTGCCGTGGCGTCAACCACCTCTGAGCCTGCCCCCACAGAGTTGAAAGAATCTCTTCCCTAGTGTGGCTCCTGTCCCCAAGACTGACTAACTCAAGCACCGCATGGCATCTTTTAGCCTGACTGCTTGCATAGCCCCTTGAAGCTTAGGGAGCACTGCAGGTTCAGAGGACAATTCTGCAGAAGAGGCCACAGAGGTAGAAGAAGAGGAGGGGGTGCAGGAGGAGGCGTGGTGGCGGAACTATTTCCAAAACTGAACCCTGTACTGCATCCTTCCCAGCTGCCAGCAGAGTTACCCAGTGCGCTGTGAAGGAAAGGTAACCTCCCTGACTGTGCCTGCTGGACCATGAGTCAGCGGTAATATGAACACTGCTGCTGACCGCACTGTTCAACGAGGCCAAAACATTGCCTTCCACATGAAGGTAGAGAGCTGGAATGGCCTTACGTGGAAAGAAATCTCTTTTGGGAACATGCCACTGTGGGACAGCACATTCCACAAATTCACGAAAGGGCGTAGAGTCTACCAGCTGAAAAGGCAGCAGTTGGAGTGCTAGCAATTTGGCCAAGCTAGCATTAAGATGCTGAGCATGTGGATGGCTGGGACTGTATTTCTTTTTACGGTTCAGCAACTGGGGTAGTGATATTTGCCTGCTGAATTCACCTGGTGGTGTACTGCTTGCAGATTGCTGGCTGCAAGTACTAGTTGTGGCACGCATTGCTACACCTTCATTCCTCTCAGTGCAGGTTTTTGAGAGGACTGTAGGTATAGTAGGGGTTGAGATCCCAGATGAGGAGCAAGGAGGAGTCCACCTAGTTTTCTGGTGTGGGTTCTTCAGGTGCTCTTGCCATCGGACTGCATGGCAACGGTGCGATCTACTGCACATGTGCTGAAAAATGCCCACACCAAAGACATTTTGGAAGTCAGCGGGGAGGCAGCAGCGCCCTGCACCTGTGGAGCTCTGTGGGCTGATGCAATTGGGTGGCTGCCCTTAAGCTGGCCCCTGGAGGACATCCTGCCTTGTTGGATTTGGGCCTCCTCCTCCTCTTCCTCACTTTTCTCCTCTCTTCTCTCAGGCATCCAAGTACAGTCCATGTCCTTATCATCTCCTCCCTCCTCGTCACTGGAGCAAACTTGGCAGTATGCTGCAGCTGGTGGAACATGACTGCTAGTTTCTTGTCCTTTTGTGGCACCCCCTCTCTCTAGGCTCACACTACTCCCTTCCTCAACCTGGGAACCAACATCGGAGCCTTCAAACTGCTGCGCATCTTCCATGAGCATGTAACCGACACTATGGTCGAACAACTCAGGTGACTCCTCCATTCATGATGGTGGGGCTACAGAAGGAGTAACTGTGGACAAGGATCCAGTGGAATAGGCCGCTTTGCCAGATGCATTGGAAGGCAAACTTGTACGAGCCTGGGTGACAGAGGATGAGGAGGATGAGGACGGCTTTGTTATCCACTCCACCAACTCTTCTGCATGTTGTGGCTCTATAGAATGTCCAACAGCAGAAAAAAAGGCCAAGCGTGACCCGCCTGCAAAGGATGCACCACGTCCGCCACCACCACTTTTCACTGAAGACACAGAGGCTGCTTGCCCTCTTTTAGTGGCCTGAGAGCGTCTGCCTCTCCTTTGAGGCCTTCCAGACATGATGAGTTTTTTTTTTTTAGCACCACACTACACTGTACTATATACCGTACACCCCCGAATACACTGATATATAGTTTACTCTCAATACACTGCGTATATATCTGTATACACTAGACTGTATATATTAGAAGACAACACACCAAGTAGTGTACTGTATACCGTACACCCCCAAATGCACCGATATATAGTGCACACTCAATAATCTGTGTGTTTATATACCAGGCTGTATATATTTTTATAAACCACGTCAAGTTGACTATATACCTTAGGTACAGATATATAGAGCATGCTTAATATGCTGTGTATATATATATATATATATAAATAAGCATGAGGGCACACGTCTCCAGTGCCAATTCTCTTTTTATTCCATAATCTTCAAATAGTCATCAGCGACTGTACAGTTTCGGACAAGCATGTCCTTCATCAACCTGTGTGCACACACAGCTTAATGAAGGACATGCTTGTCCGAAA
>BLSH010115766.1:55134-73526 GCA_018402905.1 Glandirana rugosa
AGAGGATTTTGAATAACCTCCACGTGCCTTCTTCTTCCGAGGATAGATGTGTATACCACCTCTGCAACAGACTAAAGTGTCAATACCGTCGTTCAGAAACTGAGAATACATAATGACATAAAGACTATAAGTCCGTTAAGGTCCCCAACGGGAAAACAGTTACTATGAACCAGGGTAAAGGTTTTAATCATCCCCACATGACTCTGTGACGTACGATCGACGAGTACAACGATAAAGGATGGTGACCTTCAGGTTAAGAGAAGGAGTATATGATCTCGTCCGGGTCTAAGATTTATAGTCATACCGTGATCTTCCTCTTCCCTGGTACTATTTTGTCTTGTCCCTTTCTCCGGAGCGGTGGCACCTCCAGGTGCTGGAGTAAAAGAAGCCTAGTAGTGGCCTCTTTCCCTGTTCTGTTTTATCATGGTCCCTTCTCCTTCTAGTGCCATACTGATATTTAGAATCTGGGCCTGCTCTAGTATATGAGGAAGAGAATTGGACTTCCAGTGGTAGGAAATAGCAACATGAGCAGCTAGCATGCAGTGTCTCAGTACACCCCTACTAATTTTGGAAATGGGACCAAGTATCATTGACAAAAGGGCAACCCCTGGAATTGCCTGAATATCAGAAATACAGTAATACATAAGAGTCAAAGACTTGCTGCCATAACTGTGAAATCAGACAACGTCTCCACCATATGTGTAGATAGGAGCCTTCTTCTTCCGTGCACCTCCAATAAGTTTTAGGAGATAAAGGATATGTGTGGTTCAAATCAATCGGGATCCTATACACAAGGAGACAAACTTGTAGTTATTTTCTTTAAAAATACAAGGACATTGAAGGTTTATGTGTAAAAATTAAATATTTCCTCCAGTCAACAATTTTGTGAATATATCTTTAACTACTCTACCTACCACTGATAATCCTGTGTCAGAGACAACTCTCAAATATATGCTTCTAACTTTGCAGAAAGATCTTTTCAGTAGGCATGTGCAGTTCGTTTTGTTCCCGAATCGAAATTCGGACTACATTTTTCATTATTCAGAATTCAGATAATCCGAATTACAATGGCAATGATATTAAACGAATCAGAAATAACGATTTGAATAGAAAAAATCTGGACGAAATTCAATTTGAATGGAATTCAAAAACAATTCAAATCTAATTCGGAAAACAATTTAAAACAAGTTAGAAAAAAAACATTGATTTTCTAAAAAAGAATATAAAATTGTAAAGTCATATATTAAAAATAACAGAATAGTAAAGAATAATACAAATTAAAGAATATAATAGAATTTGATAGAATATAATTAAATAAAAAAGAATATATATGAACGTCTTCCAAAATTCAAATCTCGAAAAGTATAAATTTGATTTCGATAACTGGAATACAATCCAAAACAATGGAAACCAAAATAATAGAAAAGAATAGAATAGAAAATAATAAGAGCAATAGAAAAAAAAAAAAAAAGAATAAAACCATCTTCTGAAATTCAAATTTTAAATAGAATAAATTAGAATAGAACAGATTAGAATAGAAAAAATGGAATCCAAAATAGTAGAGAATAATAGAATAGAAAATAAGAGAATAGAAAAGAAAATAATAGAATAGAAAATCAGAAAATAGAATAGAACATAATATAATAATATAGAAAAAATATATAACCATCTTCTGAAATTCGAAATTCGTATAGAATGAATTGGAATTCGAATTTGAATAGAAAAGATTAGAATAGAATAGAAAAGAACAGAAAATAATAGAATAGAGAATACGAGAATAGAATAGAAAAAATAGAATAGAAAAGCAATAGAACAGAATAGAATAAAATAGAATATATATATAACCATTTTCCAAAATTCTAATTTTGAATAGAATGAATTCAAATTCGAATTTCAATAGAAAAGGTTAGAAAAAATAGAATAGAACATAAGAGAATACAATACAATAGAAAAATAGCATATAAAAACAATAGAAAATAATATAATAAAACAGAAAGAATATAATATCTAACAATCTTCTGAAATTTGAATTTTGAATAGACTGAATTTGAATTCCTATAGAGAAGATTATAATAGAATAGACAATAATAGAAAAGAATAGAATAGAAAATAAGAGAATAAAATAGAAAATAATAGAATAGAAAAACAATAGAAAAGAAGATCAAAATAGAATATATAACCATCTTCTGAAATTCGAATATTGAATAGAATAAATTGGAATTCAAATAGAAAAAAAAGAATAGAATAGAAAATAATAGAAAAGAATAGAATAGAACATAAGAGAATACAATAGAATACAAACAAATAGAATATAAAAACAATAGAAAAGAATATAATAAAATAAAAAGAATATAATATATAACAACCTTTTGAATTTTGAATTTTTTTTAATCCGGTAGACATTTTTCGAATCTGATAGAAATGTTTAGAATGTAGTTTAATTTTTCAAATTCGGTAGAAATTTTTCAAATGCGGTAGAATTTTTTCGAATGTGGTCAACTTTTTTTCAAACGCGGTCAATTTTTTTTTTAATGCTGTAGATTTTTTTCAAATTTTTTCGAATTTGATTGAATTTTTTCAAATTCAGTCGAATTTTTTCAAATTCGAATACAAAATGAAATGAATTCCGAAAACAAATGTAACGAATGCAATGAAATTAACTAAACAAATTTAGTTAAATAACAAATCGAAACAAAACAAAACTAAACAATCTTTTTCATCCTGTCTACTTTTCAGGGATATTTCTTCATCAATATCCAATCTCAAATATATCAGTTTGGAGACCGCACAGCTCCCCGGGATCTAAATTATACATTGGCAAAAAATTCCTTGTCTGTGACTTTCTCCATAAGCTGATCTAAATTTATAAGGAGATAGGGCAGGCAAGTATTAAAACCACTTGCTGACTTCCGGTTCCGGCGCCGTATGGAGTAGCAGCACTCCGCTCCTGCTCCCGCTCCACGGCCGAAAATCCGCTTACAAAGCCAACCAAGAGCTCACACAGAGGCACCCACCCGTACAGGAAGCATCCCTGACACCCCTCCGGCACTCTGACATGGAGCGTTACTTAGGGAAAGACGGCCCGCGGGTCACGCCGCCCCAGCCGCAAATTGAGGCCGGGGATTTGGCCTGCGCCACGAACGTTCAGGACGCGATCACGGCAGACATGGAGGTGAGCAATACCCCCACAACTCACCCAGGGGACCAGGGCATATACGAAAAGATCGCCCAAGCTGTAGCGGTGATTTTAGCCCCCACTATTAAAACGACAGTGGAACAAGCTGTCAGCGAAGGCATGCTACAAATCACAAAACAACTGGGGGAGCATAAGGCCTGCCTGGATGAGGCCGAACACAGAATATCTAATATAGAGTACGAACTCTACCAATCTCAACTGTCTGAGCAATCCCAATCCAAGACCAATCAATTTATTCTACAAAAACTCTATGATGTTGAGAACAGGTCGATAAGGAGTAATCTTCACTTTGTGGAGGTCCCAGAGTCTCTTCAGGCCCCAGCCCTCATGGATTTCTGCACGAAGCGCATCCCGGAGGCCTTAGGCCTACCCAGGCCGTGTATGGTGGAAAGCGCGCATCGCATTGGAAGCCCTCACCCAGACCGCAAGACTTCCCGAACCATAATTGCCAAATACCTTAATTATGCGGACAAGTCAGATATTCTATTTAAATACAGGCAGACAAACCCGCTCATAGTCGATGGGATAAAAATTTTAATCTTCGCTGACTACTCATTGGAAGTATCTAAAAAACAGAAAGCATTTCAACAAGTCTGCACTACCCTACACCAACGACAAATGAAATTCTCCCTGGCATTCCCAGCAGTTTTGCGGCTAAGATCAGCAAACGGTGAACAACTCACCTTCCATGACCCCCAAGAGGCAGAAAAATATCTCCGCTCCATCAACACCGAACTCCGACCCATCAAATCACAACGGACATCCTCAATTCCTGGATCCCTAAACCAGCGCAGCCCCAGGAAGGACTCTCTGAAGCGATTGAAGCCCTCGGACTCTCACCTAGTGGGCTAATTCCTGCCCGACCCATGCTAACCTTTATGTCTTACTCTCTTTTTTTTAGTCCACTTGCAGGACAGCAGCACAGATGATGCCCGCCTGTGCCCCTGTTACTAAACTCGCTCTCGAGAAGCCTCCCTTCTCCTTATGTTACCACTAAGATTACACTTGGTATGTAACACTATTGTTATAAGTTTATGACTCATGTTTTATGTTAATACTTAGTCTCAATCTCCGTTTTTCACATGGGTTTCCATACAGATGAGTTGCGCTCCTTACACACTCTTAACCACTTCACCCCTGGAAGTATTTTGCACTTTAGGACCAGAGCACTTTTTGCGATTCGGCGCTGCGTCGCTTTAACTGACAATTGCGCAGTCATGCGACGTTGTACCCAAACAAAATTTGCGTCCTTTTTTTCCCACAAATAGAGCTTTCTTTTGGTGGTATTTGATCGCCTCTGCGTCATTTCTTATTGCCACTATAAACAAAAGAAGAGCGACCATTTTGCAAAAAAACCCAAATTTCTTACTTTTTGCTAAAATTCAAATCCAAAAAAAAAAATATAAAAAAACATTTTTTTTCACCGTTTTGGCCGATTTATATAATTCCTCATATTTGCGATAAAAAAAAATCGCAATTGGTATTTATTGATTGGTTTGCGCAAAAGTGGCCACGTTTACGGATGATGAGAATTCATTTCTGGGGTTTTTTTTTTTTTTTTTTTTACTAGTAATGGAGGCGATCTGCGATTTTTAGCGGTAATGCGATATTGGGGGGGACATGTCGGAACATTTTGACACTTTTTTGGGAACAATGACATTTATTCAGCGATCAGAAATTTAAATGTCCACTGATTACTGTATAAATGTCATTGGCAGTGAAGGGGTTAACCTGCAGGGGGAGATCTAGGGGTTAAGTGTGTTCCCTGGGTGTGTTCTTACTGTGGGGGGGTTGGGCTAACATGGGCATGAGAGATCTAACTGATCCCAGTGACAGGGATCAGTAGATCTCTCATGCCCCACTGACAGGGGGGGAACCGCCGTGTTTACATCGGCGGTTCCCCGTTCTTTTCCCTGTAGCCGCTCATCGCAGCTCGCCGGTGGACATCGGGTCCGCCCGAGCCGCGGGCACACTCCCCAGGAGTGCGGCGGGTGCGCGCGTGCGCGCCGCCGGCGCGCACGTGCACGCCCCCTGGTGGCCAAATGCGAATCGCCGCTTATTTACGGCGATTCGCGCAGTGCTCCCTGACTGCCGCCGTGAAAAGACGGCGCGCGGTCGGGAACCTGTTAAATAGCCACAAATCACCCTTATAGCTTGAACACCTAACTTGGACCCACTCTTATCATCGTCTAATTGGCCATTGGTAGGGAGCGACTTACTGTCTGCGAGCCCATGCGGAAAAAAGTGAAGTACAGACTAGCTTTGTTTTGGATTATTTATCTGAACACCTCTGCAAACATAACTCCCTTCCTCAAACCCCTCCTACCACCTCTCAGTCATGCTACATCTCCTCTCCTGCACCTCAGTGTCCACCTATGCACCTCTCTCCTTAGCGCAACAACCTGGTACTGTATCCTCACCTCTCCACAGCCCACGGGACACTCCCCTTCACCTTCACTCCAGACTTCATGCCCCCTTTTCACGCCACATTCATAAGATGCACCTCATGGAATGTGAAGGGTCTTAGATCCCCCATTAAAAGGATGAAGATACTGAGACATTTGAAGAGGCTAAGTACAGATATAGCACTACTGCAGGAGACCCATCTGAGACAATCCGATTTACAGCGCCTGAAAAAACTCTGGGTAGGAACAGTGTTAGGCTCTGAAGCCATAGGTCGCAAGGCTGGAGTAGCTATCTTAATCCACAAAGCTCTGTCATGTGAAGTCCTTTCCTCAAGCTCAGAGATGCAGGGCCGTATGTTGACAGCCCACATACGCTTATCGGGTAAGGACATTCTGATTACGAACGTCTATGCCCCCAACTCCCCGGGCTCCCCCTTTTTCCAGGACCTTATCTCCAATCTAACAAAATCACCACAAACCCCCCACATAATAGGGGACGACTTTAATTCGATCTCACACGTAATAGACGACAGATCACACCCAAGAAAATCTCAACACGACCCTAAAACCTTAACATCCACCCCCCTGGCTAGTACCATGGAGTCGCTGCACATGACTGATATCTGGCGATATCTCCACCCCATAGAGAAGGAATTCACGTTCTATTCAAATCCACACAAGATATTCACTAGGATCGATTATCTTTATTGCACAGAAAATCTTTTACCTATGATCAGAGAGGCTGAAATCCACGAGATCGCGATCTCAGATCACTCACCAATTTCCATTTATTTTCAAGACTCGCTCTCCCAACCTAACCCCCAGATATGGCGATTCCCCCAATATCTTTCAGACAATTCTGACTTTCAGAGTTATATCCATCTGGCTTGGAGGGAATATACCTCCACCAACGAACAGCACTCAGACAACCCAAACCTCTTCTGGGACGCAGGCAAGGCCTATCTCAGAGGGAAAATTATTTCCTATGCCTCCTCCTTCATGAAGCACTCCCTAGCCAAATTCAAAGCGGACAGCACCCATCTGAAATTAGCACAAAGAAACCTGTCCATCCAGGACACCCCCCACACTAGAGAGGAATGGAGGTCCGCCAAAGCCGACTTCGATTCCTGGGCAGAATCAATAGAATTAACCAAGCGATCTCATCTAGAGGCAAAATTTTATAAATTTGGGAATAAATCTGGGAAACTCCTGGAAAGATTAGCCAGCGGCCCCTACACACCCACCCACATAACCTCCCTCAGAGACCCCCAAGGAACCATCATAAACACCCCTAAAGAGATAAACAAAATTATGCTGAAATTCTATCAAAACTTGTGCTCACCTGACAGCACTGATCTCACCTCGGCCGAAAACTTTCTCGACAATCTAGACCTCCCGTCAATTTCACCCTCAGACCGGGATAGGCTCAATGCCCCCATCACAATCCAGGAAATAGCATCCACAATCATGCACCTCAAGCCCAACAAAGCCCCAGGCCCGGATGGGTTCACAGGGGAACTATATAAGACCCTACATAAGGCAATTGAACCCACTCAATTACTAGTATTCAACGAGATATGGAATGGAGGCCCGTATCTACCCTCGGGGAACCAAGCCACCATAAAACGAATTCATAAGAAAGGAAAAGATCCACTGGAACCAGGCTCCTACCACCCCATTTCCCCTTATAAATCTTGATATAAAAATGCTGTCCAAAATAATCGCCAACAGACTATCTACTATCCTCCCGCCCCTAATTCACCCTGCCCAGTCAGGTTTTGTCAAGGGCAGAACCGCCTCCCTGAACATCAGGAAAGTATTTATTGCCCTCGACCACGCTAATACCTACAAAGGGAGGGACCACGCCATCCTCTCAGAGGAGTTCAGACTCTTCAAAGGCATGAGACAGGGGTGTCCCCTATCCCCACTTCTGTTCAATTTGGCCATAGAGCCTCTATCGAGATACCTTGCCACTAAAGCCCCCCTTAACGGAATCCAAATAGGACCTCACGAACTGCAGTCATCGCTTTTCGCCGATGACATCCTAATATGTTCATCTAACCCGGCCAAAGACATGCCAACTATCATCCAAATATTTAAGGACTTCAAGCGATATGCTGGTCTGCGAATCAACTATAGCAACAGTGAAATCCTTCCTATAGGCCCCTTCACACAGCACCCCTGGTCCTCCCAATCTCCCTTCACTTTATCTAAGTCACACATTACATATCTGGGGATAAAAATCGGAAACTTGCCCTCTTCACTTTACACTCTGAACTTTCCACCTCTGATACATAAAATATCTTTGGAATTGGAGAACTGGATGGACCTGCCGCTTTCGCTACTGGGGAGATGCCATCTATTTAAAATGGTCAGTTTTGCACGCCTACTTTACCCACTACAAACTATTCCCCTATTACTCAAACACAAGGATATTCAATCCTTGAACAAAAGTGTTGCCAATTTCATATGGCACCGCAAGAGACCACGAATAGCATTGACTAAACTATATCTCCCCAGGCGCGAAGGTGGCACCTGCCTACCCAATATTAGACTATACAACCTGGCATGCCTCCTACGAATTGGATTAGACTGGTCCAGAAATGAATCCAGATATGCTAACCCCCCCTTGGAATCTGCCATATCACAACCGCTCTCACTCAAGGCCCTTCTCTACACGCCTTGGAAAATCCTCCCGCCAAACCTACAAAATAAGCTTCTGCTACGCGACACGATCATAGCCTGGAGAGAGATCCGAAAAATCCTAAAGGTCCCCACTAACATCTCCAGACACCTCCCCATTCAAGGGAACCCGAATTTCCCTCCTGGCTTGCACCACCAAGCATTTGAACTTTGGAACAGAAACGGCTTAACAATCTTCTTCAGCCTCTGTGACCCGACCACGGGAGACCCTCTCCCCTTTGATGACATAGCTCTAAAATACTCCATACCCAGACCTCATCTATTTAACTTCTGGCAATGTGCTCACTTCATCCGCTCCTCCTGTAACGACAAAGCGAAAAGATTCAAATCCTCACTGATTGACACCCTTCTGGACTCGGGTTCATATACCATATCAGAAATATACAAACCTCTGCTAGCTAAAACAGCAACCCCGATTAATGCCACCTCCATCAAAAATTGGGGAAAAGACTTCCCCGACCCAGACCTTACGGTCAAACTTCTCCAAGGATTCAACACCACAATCAATCTCTATCCCTGCGAAATATGGAGGGAAACCCAATTAAAGATACTACATCGAGCCTACAAACCAGCCCGAATGGATACACAGGACAGCTCTGTCATGTCCTGCCCACTCTGCAATCTCCAAAAACCCTCTCTTACACACCGATTTTGGTCATGCCCGTCTATCACCGACTTCTGGGAGATGATCTCAAAGTTTATCTACAGAGTTACCCAACTCCAAATACCCAAGGACCCTCTCCTTACGGTTTTCGGCTACTGGGACAATCAAAATTGGAGACCTCCGCTACACACGACCATTCATCACAAGGACTGGATACTTATTTGCCTCTTCACAGCCAGAAAGGTGATCTTAAAACCTGGATCTCTTCCTCCACTCCATCTTTGTCCCAAGTGAAACAGGAACTCATGACTCAGCTTCGGGGAGAAAAAAATCCTAACAGACTTTAACCATCCACCTGCAGCTTCCCCCTTTGAAAAAAGATGGAATACTTTCTTAAACTTCGTTTCCCCACAGGATATACCCATTTCTCCCCAACTTCAGTTCTCGTACTCTAGAGACTTACCTGATAAAGACAATGCCCTCATCTGTCAAGACTCTAACAAAAAAAAAAAGGGGTGCAGCGCCCCTCCCCACTCTACTCCCTCCCCTTCCCCCTTTCGGCAGGAGTTCATCCAGTTAATACACAACCTTTGTTCTTTCTCTTCTGCTTTCTTTTACCCTGACTAAGTCAGACCGTCTTATAGTTTTTCCATGTTGACTTTATATGTAATTCTGACTCATTGCTACCAGGAGACATGGTCTCACCAAGGTACATTATTGACGTTGATGTATGATCATAATTTTATGTACTCTCTTGTTTATATTCAAATAAAATCTCATTTAAAAAAAAAACCACTTGCTGACTGCCCTATAGCAGTTTTACTGTAATAACTCATAGAAGAAGCCAATCTGTAGGTGCTGGGCACTCGATGTCCTCTGGCACCTGTCAATCATCGATAAACTACACAGAACTGGGATCTGCCCATGTGAACAAGGCAGATCTCCATTCTGACGGGGGGGTGGGATATATTCAGTGTTCCTGAAAAGCAGGGACTAGAATCCATCTCTTCCTCTAGTAAAAACACCACACTGTGAACACAAAAACACTGGCTAGGCATACAGTCAGCCCTCTGATCACCCTAAATGTTTAACTCCTTCCCAGCCAATGTCATTAGTGCATAGTTTTAGCACTGATCACTATATTAGTGTCACCGGTTCCCGCAAATTGTCAAAAGTGTCAGTTTGTGTCAGATTGTCCATCGCAATATCACAGTAACACTGTAAGTCGCTTTTAGCTGCCATTACTAGTATAAAAAAATTCCATAAATCTATTTCATAGTTTGAAGACGCTATAATACTTACGTAAACCAATCAATATAAGCTTATTGGGATTTTTATTTACCAAAACCATGTAGCAGAGTACATATTGGCCTAAATTTATGAAGAAATTTGATTTTTTACATTTTTTTATTGGATGTGTCTTATAGCAGAAATTTAAAAATATTGTTTTTTTTCAAAATTGTCTGTCTTTTTTTTATTTGTAGTGCAAAAAAATAAAAATACACAGGGGTGATCAAATACGACCAAAAGAAAGCTCTATTTGTGGGAAAAAATGACATACTGCAGAATCAAGCTATGAAAGCATAAACACATTTAAAAAGTTATTTAAAAGCATTTAGTATAGAGCAAAGATTAGCAGATAGTCAGTTTTCAGTCACATATTGTAGCATGGATATGGTTAGCATGGATATTCAGAGCAAACTTTACCTGTGCAGGAGCAGAGAAGTCACACTGGGGTTGATATACTAAAACTCAAAAGGGCAAAATCTGGTGCAGCTCTGCATACAAACTAATCAGCTTTGAGTTTTTTTGTCAAAGCTTATTTGAACAAGCTAAAGTTAGAAGCTACAAAGCTGTGCACCGCTGCACAAGATTTTGCACTCTCCAATTTTAGTAAATCAACCCCAATGTGTTAAACTGCCTGTCTTATTCTTAGTTAATAAAATAAGTAATCTAATAAATAATACTTTCACTAATGCCTGGCTTTCTAAGGCCAGGTTCCCATATGTGCAGCCGTGGTTCCCAGCATGGTGTCCAGTGCATCCCCGTTCATCTGGTATCATCACTCAACCATTCGCCAAATTTTTGGATCATGATCTTTTGCCACTTATTAATGTTTCCTACTTACAGGACACTGACCATTTCCTTTGACAACTACATGGACTTGAACTGCCCCTAGATTGTGTTTTGGCCAGTATGGACAACAGCTCATTATACAGCAATATGGATGGAAAAGTTGCAGAAAACAAAACATTTGTTCAGCTAAACTCCAACCATGGTCCACACAGAATTTATTCTTTAGGGCTTGAAATTGTTCTAGAATTTTTTTTTCAGGGATTTGAAGATAAAATATACAAACACATCCATGGTTTGTTGATGGGTAGCTTTATGGCTCCCTATTTCACTATTTTAAACTTGTTAAAGGAAAAACATATGCTTGTTATTTGAAGGGGTCCATCTAGTGAATTTGATGTGTCTGGGAGCTTTTTAACTTTTTGACATTTTAGCATTGAATGTAATCAACATCAATCAGCATTAATAATGATAAACCAGTGGCAGTACACTTGAAGCACACCACCAGACACACAAACTTCAATACATGGTCATTGACCATTTACCCAATCCCACTGAAGTTTTCTAGATGCACATATTTTACACATTTGCAAAGTGGTTTTATTAAGCCATAAAAAATACAAACATTTGCATAAAATATAATCAACTCCAATAGAGGCAACACAGTGGAGCCTGAGAACTCCATATGACAGAGGTAAAAATAACAACAGCACAAGACTGGGACACATACAATAAAATAACTTGCCTTTAGTAGTGAGTAAATAATGATGGCGGCACAGAAAAAGAAAAAGGAAACAAACAACAACAAAACAATAACATAATAATCCTTAATCCTCCCAGTCTGTATCCTAGCTTACGTTACTAGTAGAAAAGCAAGCGTGCATAAGGAACTAAACAATCCATCACACCTGCAATAACTAATCCAAAACTAGTTGTGGAGGGGCCAGCCTGGGTTTTTCCTGCCAGGCTTGTGATAGTGAAAAGAATGTATGGTGGACATTTCTATGTTGATAGGTTAGTTTTTCCCTGATCATAATTGAATTGACCCGATCCTCCCAGTTTCCTGGTGGGGACATGTGGATATATTCAAAATTGGGCTATTTGTTTGTGAGTAGAGTTGAGCGGACACCTGGATGTTCGGGTTTGTGGGGTTCGGCCGAACTTCACGAAAAAGTTCGGGTTCGGAACCGAACTTGACCCCGGACCCCAAACCCAATTGAAGTCAATGGTGACCCGAACTTTTGGTCACAAAAATGGCTGTAAAAAAGTCCTGGAAAGGGCTAGAGGGCTGCAAAAGGAAGCAAAATGGGGGTAAGAGTAGGACAAGTGCCCTGCAAACAAATGTGGATAGGGAAATAACTTAAAATCACATTTTAAAAAAATGGAGGAGGAGGTGGATGTGGAGTAGGAGGTTGAGTAGGCTGTGACAGTGGCGGTGTAGGTGGAAGTGGTGGTGGAGGAGGAAGAGGAGGTAGCCAACACTGTTTTTTGTTTGTTTCTTTTTCTAATTGGGGTAGCCCCCAAAATATTGAGACATGTTAAAAAAAAAACAAGTATACCAATGGCTCTGTGAGGCCGGTCTAAATGTCTATTCTGCACAAGGTACAGAAAAGTCTTGTGGGATCCATGCCTGGTTCATTTTAATAAACCTTAGCTTGTCCACGTTGGCTGTGCACAGGCGGCTGTGCTTGTCTGTGATAACGTCCCCAGCCGTGCTAAACACATGTTCAGACAATACACTGGCTGCAGGGCAGGCCAGCACCTCCAAGGCATAAAGGGCAAGCTCAGGCCATGTGCTCAATTTGGAGACCCAGAAGTTGAATGGGGCAGACCCATCAGTCAGTAAGTGTAGGCGTGTGCACACATACTGTTCCACCATGTTGCTGAAATTCTGCCTCCTGCTAAGACGTTGCCTATCAGATGGTGGTGCTGTTTGTTGTGGTGTGCTGCGGACAAAGCTTTTCCACATTTTGGCCATACTAACCCTGCCTTCTGAGGTGCTGGCGGTGCCACAGCTGTGTTGGCGACCTCTTCCTCCTCCTCCGCCTTCGCCTTGTGCTTCCACTGAACCCCGGTGTCATTTGGGAATGCCCTCAGCAGCGCATTTACAAGCGTGCACTTGTAGTTGCGCATCTTCCGATCACGCTCCAGTGAGGGAATTAAGGACGGTAAGTTGTCCTTGTAATGGGGATCCAGCAGGGTGGCAACCCAGTAATCAGCACAAGTTACAATGTGGGCAACTCGGCTGTTGTTGAGCAGGCACTGCAGCATGTAGTCGCTCATGTGTGCCAGGCTGCCCAGAGGCAAAGACAAGCTGTCCTCTGTGAGAGGCGTATCATCTGTGTCCTCTGTATCCCCCCAGCCACGCTCCAGTGATGCCCAGGAGCTGCGTTGGGTTCCACCCTGCTGTGAACATGGATCCTCCTCCTCCTCATCATCTTCCTCATCCTTCTCATCCTCCAGAACTGTGCCCTGGCTTGAACATTTTTTTACCTGGCCTATGCTGGTGCAGGAACCGACCCTCCTAGCCACTTGTGAATGACTGGCCTGATAACCATGGAAATGACCCCTCTTCCTCCTCCTCTTCCATCATCGCCTGAAGTGTTTTTTCAAGGAAACATAGAAATGGGATAGTAGCGATGAGAACAGCGTCATCGGCACTGGCCATGTTAGTGGAGTACTCAAAAAACTGCAATATGGTACACAGTTCTTGCATGGAGGCCCACTCTTTGGTGGTGAAGCGGTGCTGTTCCGCAGAGCAACTGACCCGTGCGTGCTGCAGCTGAAACTCCACTATTGCCTGCTGCTGCTCGCACAGTCTCTCCAGCATGTGCAAGGTGGAGTTCCACCTTGTGGGCATGTCGCATAGGAGGCGGTAAGTGGGAAAGCCAAAGTTTTGCTGCAGCGCAGACAGGCAAGCAGCAGCAGGGTGAGAACGCCAAAAGCGCGCACAGACGGCCCACACTTTCTGCAGCAGCTCTGACATATCCGGGTAGTTTTTTAGAAATTTCTGCACCACCAAATTCAGCACATGCGCCAGGCAAGGGATGTGCGTCAAACCAGCTAGGCCCAGAGCTGCTACGAGATTTCACCCATTATCGCACACCACCAGGCCGGGCTTGAGGCTCAGTGGCAACAACCACTGATTGGTCTGTTGTTCAATGCCCATCCACAGCTGCTGCGCAGTGTGGGGTTTATCCCCCAAACATATCAGTTTTAAAACAGCCTGCTGTCATTTCCCCCTGGATGTGCTGAAGTTGGTGGTGAAGGTGTGACGCTGAGCGGATGAGGAGGTGGTAGAGGAGGAGGAAGCACAGTAGGAGGAGAAGGCAGCAGGAGGCAATGAGAAATGCCCTGCAATCCTCGGTGGCGGAAGGACATGCGCCAAACGGCTAGCCGCCTCAGGCCCACCCACCACTACATTTGTCCAGTGTGCAGTTAGCGATATATTGCGTCCCTGCCCGCGCTTACTGGTCCACGTATCAGTGGTTATGTGGACCTTGCCACAGATGGTGTTGTGCAGTGCAAACTTGATCTCGTCTCCGACTTGATTGTGCAGGGAAGGGGTGACTTGTCTGGAAAAGCAGTGGCGGCTGGGAACCCCGTACTGCGGGACAGCCACCGCCATCAGGTTTTTAAAACTGTCCACCAGATGGAATGACAGCATTTAAAAGGCCAGTAATTTTGAAATGCTGGAATTTAGGGTCAGGGATCGCGAGTGGGTAGAGGGGTACTTCCTCTTTCTCTCCAGTGTTTGGGAGATGGAGAGCTGTAAGCTTCCATGGGACTGTGCGAAAATGCTTGGGGACGGTGGCGGACATGGTGGCGTTGCTGTCACACTGTCTGTTTGCTGGGTGGCAGGTGACACTGGCACTGTAGAGGTGGAGGAAGAGGCCAAGGCGGCAGAGGCAGAAGAGGAAGCAGGAGGAGGCCGAGACCTTTCTTGGATTTGAGCTACTTATTCCACTGCAGCTCATGCTTTAAATTTAGATGCCTGGTCATGCAGGTTGTGCTCAGGTTTAGAACATTTATGCCTCGCTTCAGGCTCTCATTGCACAGCGTGCAAACCACTCGTGTCTTGTCGTAAGCACATTGTCAGAAGAACTGCCACACCGGGGAATGCCTTTGAGCTGCCTTTGGTGTGCTAGGTCCCTGGGTGCAGTGGGTAGTAGCAGGCATACTGTCTAGGTGACGGTTGCTCCGCTTTTGCAACCTGCTTCCTCTTTTGCTGTGCTGGTGCCCCTGTGCGACCACCACCTCTTCCTCCCAACTGCACATGTCACTCGCATGACCTTCATTCCATGTGGGGTCTAGGACCTCATCATCCTCCTCCACATCATCTTCCACCCACCCTTCACCACTGCCCTCCTTGTCAGTCTGCACACTGTGGAAAGCCGCAACAGTTGGCTCCTGTGTTTCGTCATCATCAGAGACGTGCTGCGGTGGTGTTTCCATGTCCTCATCCTGCAACTCATCCTGGTCAATGTCTTCCACATGGCCCACGGAAAGCACACCAGGAGAGTCATCAAAAAGCATAAGAGACTGCTGCATGACTTGGAGCTCAGACTGCTTGACTGATTTACAAGGGGCTGAGGTGAAAGACAGATGGCCATGGGGTTCAGGTGCCAACTCTGAGCATTCATCAAGGGACCGGGTGGGAGACAATGTGAAGGAACTGGAGGCATTGTCAGCCACCCAATCTACTAGCACCTGTACTTGTTCTGGACTCAATATTCATTGAGCGGCATTCGGGCCTACCATATAACCTTGAAGATTCTGTCGGCTACTCGCACCTGAGGAAGGTGTTTCACTTGTAGCTGGCACAAATCGACCACATCCTCTCCTTGCAACAGGAACTTCACCAGCACCACCAACACCAGCAGCAACACGAACACGACCACGTCCATTATTTGACGCTCTCCTCATTCTGGACGCAAATGTATTATGTGGCACTATTTGTTATAACAAAAAAAAAATTATAAATTCTTCTTCGTTTTTTTTCAAAACAGTGAAGTAGACACACTTTTTATTTTGGAGCAAGAAATGCACCGCTCACACCAGCAGTAGGAACCTCTCCCCACACCAGTATTAGATTATTTTAGAACAATAATCTGTCCTTCACAGGAGCAGCATGAACCTCTCCCTATAGCACTATGAGATGATTTTAGAACAATAATCTGTCCCACACAGGAGAAGCAGGAACCTCTCCCTATAGCAGTATGATTTAATTTTAGAACAATAAGCTGTCCCTCATAGGAGAAGCAGGAACCTTAACCTATAGCAGTATGATATGATTTTAGAACAATAATCTGTCCTAAACAGGAGCAGCAGGAACCTCTCCCTATAGCAATATGATGAGATGATTTTAAAACAATAATCTCTCCCTCACACCAGCACCAGGAAACTCTCTTTATAGCACTATGAGATGATTTTAGAACAATAATCTGTCCCTCACAGGAGCAGCAGGAAGCTCTCACTATAGCACTATGAGATGATTTTAGAACAATAATCTGTCCCTCACAGGAGCAGCAGGACACTCTCCCTATAGCACTATGAGATGATTTTAGAACAATAATCTGTTCCTCACACCAGCAGCAGGAAGCTCTCCCTATAGCAGTATGAACTGATTTTAGAACAATAATCTGTCCCTCACAGGAGCAGCAGGAACCTCTCCCTATTGCACTGAGATGACATTAGAACAATAATCTGTCACTCAATCCAGTAGCAGGAACCCCCTCCATATAGCACTATGAGATGATTTTAGAACAATAATCTGTCCCTCACAGGAGCAGCAAGAACCTCTCCCTATAGCAGTATGGTATGATTTTAGAACAATAATCTGTCCTTCACAGGAGCAGCAGGAACCTCTCCCTATAGCAGTATGATATGATTTTAGAACGATAATCTATCCCTCACAGGAGCAGCAGGAACCTCTTTCTATAGCACTAGGAGATGATTTTAGAAAAATAATCTGCCCCTCACATGAGCAGCAGAAACCTCTCCCTATAGCACTATGTGATGATTTTAGAACAATAATCTGTCCCTCACACCAGCAGCAGGACCCCCTCCCTATAGCACTATGAGATGATATGAGAACAATAATCTGTCCCTCACAGGAGCAACAGGAACCTCTCACTATAGCACAATGAGATGATTTTAGAACAGTAATCTGTCCCTCACAATAGCATCAGGAACCTCTCCCTATAGCACTATGAGATGATTTTAGAACAATAATCTGTCCCTCACACCAGCAGCAGGAACCTATCCCTATAGCAGTATGATCTGATTTTAGAACAATAATCTGTCCCTCACAGGAGCAGCAGGAGCCTCTCCCTATAGCACTATGAGATGATTTTAGAACAATAATCTGTCCCTCACATGAGCAGCAGGAACCTTTCCCTATAGCACTATGTGATGATTTTAGAACAATAATCTGTCCCTCACACCAGCAGCAGGAACCCCTCCCTATAGCACTATGAGATGATATTAGAACAATAATCTATCCCTCTCCCATCAGGAACCTCTCCCTATAGCACTAAGAGATAATATGAGAACAATAATCTGTCCTTCACACTAGCAGCAGGAACCTATCCCTATAACAGTATGATATGATTTTAGAACAATAATCTGTCCCTCACAGGAGCAGCAGGAACCTCTCCCTATAGCACTATGAGATGGTTTTAGAACAATAATCTGTCCCTCACAGGAGCAGCAGAACCTCTCCCTATAGCACTATGATGAGATGATTTTAGAACAATAATCTGTCCCGCAGACCAGCAGCAGGTACCTTTCCCTATAGCACTATTATAAAATGATTTTAGAAAAATAATCTGTTTCTCACAGGAGCAGCAGGAACCTCTCCTTATAGAGGTATGAGATGTTTTTAGAACAGTAATCTGTCCCTCACACCAGCAGCAGGAACCTCTCCCTATAGCACTATGAGATTATTTTAGAATAATAATCTGTCCCTCACAGGAGCAGCAGGAACCTCTCCCTATAGCAGTATGATATGATTTTAGAACAATAATCTGTCTCTCACAGGAGTAGCAGGAACCTGTCCCTATAGCACTATGAGATGATATTAGAACAATAATCTGTCCCTCACACCAGCAGCAGGAACCTCTCCCTATAGCACTATGAGATGATTTTAGAACAATAATCTGTCCCTCACAGGAGCAGCAGGAATCTTTCCCTATAGCACTATTAGATGATTTTAGAACAATAATCTGTCCCTCACAGGAGCAGCAGGAACCTCTCCCTTTAGCAGTATGAGATGATTTTACAACAGTAATCTGTCCCTCACAGGAGCAGCAGGAACCCCTCCCTATAGCACTATGAGATGATTTTAGAACAATAATCTGTCCCTCACAGGAGCAGCAGAACCTCTCCCTATAGCACTATGATGAGATTA
>BLSH010115766.1:105621-116674 GCA_018402905.1 Glandirana rugosa
GGTGGGAGGTGGCCGGCCGGTTTTTTAGCGATTTCATGCGGGTCGTGGGGGTGAGTCGTGGGGATCCCCCCTTTCTCCCCCAGTGAGTGGTGAGGCTCCCCGCATCACCCATCGGTGGACCAGTGTCTGGGAGGAGGGGTAGGCCTTTCCCTACGACGTCCTGTTTCGGGGACCTGTCCGTGGCTCAGGCCAATGGCCCGCAATCACCCCCAGTGGGTGACCAGTGGGTGTGCCTTGTCCGTGCTACGACGCCCAGGGCGGTTTCGTATCCAGATCGAGCGTAGCCAGCCGGCACGACCCCTCTCACGTCCTAAGATTAATAGGAGATAATGCCTAGTGCAAGGAGTTGACCTGGCTCCCTTATGGGACCTGCGGTTTATATTTTTTGCTACCGCTTTATTTTTTTCAAGCTATCTGATGAAGACTGCTATCAAGAAGCCAGCTGGGGCATAGAGGATAATTAGAATCCTGCACTCTCCCCAGCACGGCCGACCGATGCGAGCTAGACCTATGCTTTGGCGGGACCCGCAGCATCGTGCCTGTTCCGTGTGGGTGACCAGTGGGTGACCCCCACTAACGCCCGGTAACCGGACTCGGTGCCTGTCCAGGGGCTTTGTCCTGCAGCATCCCTTTCCGGATGGGGAGGAGGGTCTGTGACCAGGTGGCTACCCACTACGCCCCTCGGAGTGGTGAGTGACCCCCTCTTTCCCCCCTAGGGGTGCTGAGTGGGGGTGCTGGGCGTACTTTAGCGATTTTTTGGCCGGCCGGTGGAGGGTGGTCACTGGGCTAGTGTCCTCCTGAGTGTCATAACCCCCTCCCTCACCTGCCCCCGCTGAAAACCGCATCTGTGCGGTTTTTACCACCATGCGGCGATATGCCGCCATTTTGCGGCGGAACGCCGCCATTTTGCTGTAGCCGCGGCCATTTTACTGAGGGTTTCCCTTTAGTGCCAGCGCCGGCCATTTTGCTGTAGTCGCGGTCTGCACACAGGCTTTGGCCTCTTGTGGATGATCTCGGCGGCCATATTGGATGTCCCTGGAGCAGTGTAAAACGTGCTGCTGCCGTTTTACTTTCCTTTTCACTTGGGACAGCGTGGCTGACTACAGACGGTGCTTCTTCTGTCGGTCCTTTATGCACTCCTGCTGGGAGCAGTTTCTGTGGGCACAAAACAGCAAGTATAGCTGGGCTCTCCCTGGGGTGTGGTAGCGGTGGGTGCAGTCCTCCTGTGGTCTCCCTGGTGTTCTGTGGGGCGGCGGTGGAGTTGCTTTGTGGGGGTGTCAGATCATTTTTTTTTTAAATTGACTGTCAATTTCAGTGGTGCGATGGCAGATGATCCTGCAGGCCCTTCTGAGGAGGAGTCAGCAGCAACGCAGCCTGCGCTGGGGGCCCTGGTGTCCCTGGAACAGCTGAAGGCATTGTTTGGGGAATTTCTTCCCCGGGTGGGGCCGAGCAATGCTCTGGGGGCCCCGAAAAAAAAATGCCCGCCTCCCCCTTGTTCCTCAGGGGACGAATCCGAACCAGAAATGGCTTTGGGGGTCACACTCTCAGAGGGTGAGCTGGTACCCTCGGACAAAGAAGAAGACCAGGGGGCCTCAGTTGCATGCGAAGAAGCGCTGGTGACCGCACTGATTTCTAATATTCGTGTGTCCTTGTGACTGGACCAGGCAGAAGAGTAGCAAGCGTCCGCATATGTTTGCGGGTCTGCTAGGCCACCTAGGTCGCCTAAGGCTTATCCTTATGATACATTTTTTGACCACCTGGTCTATCAGGAATGGCAGCGTCCGCAGAATTCCTTCGCCCTAATGAAATGCTTTGCTATACGCTATCCCTTTGAGGATAGTTTCGTGAAGAAGTGGGCGTCCCCCACAGTGGACCCTCCGGTGGCTCGCATGAACAAGGCAACGACCATTCCGTTGGAAGGGTCCCCCTCATTTAAGGACCCAGCCGATAGGCGGACGGAGGCAGTGTCCAAGGCACTTTACCTGTTGGCAGGATCAGCCATGTGGCCGGCCCTGGCGTCTGCCATGGCGGCGCAATATCTGTCTGAATGTATGGCAGAGCTGCAGAATGATTTGGACTGTGGCAGGATGCTGAAAGCGTCACAGAAGGCAGACCATTTGTTTCAGGGTATTCGGTACCTGTGTGATGCAGCTCTGGACCTGCTTCCCATGTTGTCAAAGATGTCTGTTTTTGCAGTCATTATCAGATGAGTTCTCTGGTTACATTCGTGGTCAGGTGACCACGCGTCTAAAAAAGGTCTTATGGATTTTCCCTTTCAGGGTGGCTGTCTCTTTGGGCCACAGTTGGATGAAATCATCAAGAATTTCACTGGGGGGAAGAGTACTTTCCTTCCGGAGCCCAGGCAGCGGGAGTTCCGCCGCAAGCAGGGACCTGTTTCTTCGGGTCAGAAGAGGTTTTTTCGTACCTCTGGCACAGCGGGCAAGGGGTCGAGGCCCGGCAAGCCTGCCGCAGGGGCCGGGAAGCGTTCCTGGCAGCACAAGAACGAAAAGATAGAGGTCAAGCTCTCCTCTGCATGATGGGTTGCCCCCACCTGACCTTCGGGTGGGAGGACGTCTTCTGGGGTTTGCAGACAGGTGGACTGTCCGCATTTCCGACCGCTGGGTGCAGGAAGTGGTGTCCTCCGGGTTCGAGCTTGAGACTCCCTCAGGGGCGTCGGGAGGCCCTCTTAAGGGCTGTTCAGGCACTCTCCAACCAGGGGGTGATCGCGCCAGTACCTCAGTTGGAGAGGTTTTACGGTTTCTACTCGAACATATTCGGGGTCCCCAAAAAAGGGGAGGGGGTCAGGCCAGTTCTGGACCTAAAGGTGCTAAATCACTTTGTGAGAGCACAAAAATTCCGGATGGAATCCGTCCGTTTGGTCGTGGCTGCCCTGCACCAAGGGGACTTCATGGCGTCTCTGGATATCAGGGATGCGTATCTCCACGTCCCCATTTGTCTCCGGCACCAGCGCTTTCCTGTGCTTTGCGGTGGGCGATCTTCACTACCAATTTGTGGCACTTCCCTTCGGTCTGGCCTCGGCTCCTCGGGTGTTCACCAAGCTGGTGGCCCCGGTGCAGGCGCTACTGAGGCAGAGGGGCATTGCGGTGGTAGCATACCTCGACGACCTGCTCTTGAGAGCAGAGTCTGCTTCGGCTCTGGAGGAGAATGTGGCTATAACCATGACCTCGTTAAAGGACTTCGGCTGGCTAATCAATCTGCAGAAGTCGACGGTGTCGCCGTCCTGTCGCCTGGAATATCTGGGTCTGATTCTGGGCACAGAGCAGGCGAAGATGTTCCTACCTCTGGCCAAGTTACTGACACTGCAAGCAGCAATGCAAACCCTGCTGTCACGCCCGTGGTCTTCCTTACGGTTTTGTATGTGGGTGTTGGGGCTCATGGTTTCAGCCTTCGAAGCGGTGCCCTACGCCCAGAGTCACACTCGGCTCCTTCAGTGAGCGATTCTCGATGTCTCGGTGGGACAAGTCCCCACTGTCCCTAGACAATTGATCAGGTTGGATTCTCAGACCAGAGGGTCATTGACATGGTGGCTTCGGGCCCCGGCCTTAACATTGGGGAAGTCCTTTCTTCCCCTGAATTGGTCAATAGTCACGCCGGACGCCAGCCTATCGGGCTGGGGGGTTGGGGTCCTGGGGCAGTTGTCTGCGCAGGGCCGCTGGTCGGCGCAGGAATCTCGCCTTCCGATCAATGTCCTGGAGCTGAGGGCGGTCAGGCTCTGTCTCTCCCACTGGACGATAAGGTTGCACGACCTCCCGGTTCGGGTTCGGTCGGACAATGCCACAGCAGTGGCATATGTGAATCATCAGGGCGGAACGAGGAGCTCGACAGCAGCTGCGGAAGCGGCTCTCATTCTGCGCTGGGCAGAACTTCACGTTCCGGCGATCTCCGCCATATACATTCCGGGCGTAGAGAATTGGCAGGCGGACTTCCTCAGTCGCCAGACGCTGGATCGGGGGAATGGTCCCTCCATCCAGGAGTGTTCAGCCAGATTTGCCACAAGTGGGGCACGCCAGATGTGGACCTCATGGCGTCTCGGTTCAACCACAAAGTAAAACCTTTTTTGTGCAGGGCGAGGGACCCGTTGATGGTCGCCATGGATGCGCTGGTAGCGCCTTGGGGTCGGTATCGTCTTCTGTATGCCTATCCTCCCATCAAGCTTCTACCGTGGCTACTGCGCAGGGTGGAAGCCGAGGGGATTCCGATGGTTCTGGTGGCTCCGGATTGACCTCGGCGTACGTGGTACGCCGACATGGTGCGAATGGTGGCAGATGTTCCCTGGTGCCTTCCGCTGCGCGAAGATCTGTTGTCTTAGGGACCCATCTGGCATCCTGCTTTACCCTCGCTGGCTTTGACAGCTTGGCTATTGAGTCCCAGGTGTTGAGGGATAGCGGTGTCTCTGACTCCGTGATCCCTACCATGCTGAAAGCGCACAAGTGTACTTCGCGCAAGATTTATCATCGCACCTGGAAGGCCTATATTGCTTGGTGTGAGGCGGGGGGTTGGAACCCCCACTCTTACGTTGTGTCCAGGGTCCTGGCCTTTTTGCAGCAGGGCCTGGATAAAACATTGGCCTTGAGTACTCTCAAGGGTCAGATTTCGGCTCTGGCGATTCTTTTACAGCGACCTTTGGCGTCACATTCGTTGATTCGTACATTTGTACAAGGTGTGCGCCATGTGGCTCCTCAGGTACGGTCGCCTATGGCACAGTGGGATTTTAATTTGGTGCTTTCTGTGCTGCAGAAACCACCACATGAGAAGATCAGGGATATTTCCTTACAATTGCTGTCGTAGAAAGTGGCTTTCTTGGTGGCCATTACATCCGCTAGGCGGGTGTCTGAGTTGGCAGTGTTGTCCTGCAAGTCTCCTTACTTGGTCCTTCACAAGGACAAGCGGTCTTGCGCCCGTCTCCTTCGTTTTTACCGAAGGTGGTTTCTTCTTTTCACATTAATGAAGATATTGTTCTTCCTTCGTTGTGTCCGCATCCTTCACATCCTAAGGAATTTGAGTTACATTCATTGGATGTCGTGAGGGCTTTGCGGATGTACTTGGCTGCTACAGACTCCTTTCGGAAGTCTGATGCGTTGTTTATACTGACGGACGGTCCACGCAAAGGATTGGCGGCCTCGTCGGCTACTGTTTCCCATTGGATCAGACAGACCGTGACTCATGCGTATTCTGTTCGGGGCAAGGTACCCCCTTTCCCAGTCATGGCTCATTCCACCAGGGCTGTTAGCACTTCCTGGGCTTTCAGACACAGGTGTGCAAGGCAGCTACTTGGGCCTCGGTGCACACGTTTACTAAGTTCTATAAAGTTGATGTGTCAGCATCTTCAGATGCTGCTTTTGGCCGGAAAGTTTTACAGGCGGCAGTGTAGGCGCAGCTGGCGCCTCCTGAGAGGTTTCTGTTGGGTACAGTTGTTGTCGTTTACCCACCCCTCTTTTCTGACACAGCTTTGGGACATCCCCACATGTCAAAGAGGGCTGCGTCTGTCAGTGAACGTAAGAGAAAAAGGATTTTCTTAAAACTTACCATAAAATCCTTTTCTATGAGTTCACTGACAGATGCAGCACCCGCCCCTCTGCGTTGTGTTTGTACGGCTTGTTACAAACTGATATGCTAAGCAGAGCAGGGGGGTTATATGGGAGAGAGAGGACGGTCCCCTGGGAGGGGCCAGCTTGCTTTCTTTCTTTTTGCCTAGTTAACTTCTAGTAGGATGTGCATATAACCCCCACATGTCAAAGAGGGCTGCGTCTGTCAGTGAACTCAGAGAAAAGGATTTTACGGTAAGTTTTAATAAAATCCCTTTTTTACTGTACAGGGAATTGTTGACTCTGGATGTGCAACCCCATCCTTCCATCAAACACTCATTCCAAATGTTTATTTGTATTTCCGCGCTGAGGATAGGAAAAAATATATACTATGTGTCAAGGACTGCAGCCTTCCTACAATTCCCCACCTGGGGGAATAATAAGACTAATACAGGGAAAAAGAATGGCGCTGTCCTATGAGGTAAATTGTGTGTGTAGACAGAAGTGCAAACAAAAAGAGCAACAACCCACTTATAAAATTTCTAAATAATTATCTAAAAACTAACTCCTTTTTAAATTAGCATGTGCATAAAATATATAAAAGAAATGAGCAATTTTAGTCCATGCCTGTGCATAAATTATATAAAAGAAATGAGCAATTTTAGTCCATGGTATAAATAGCTTCTTAGTGAAATTTCTCAAAAAAGTGTGATAATACGTTGTGAATCAATGTGAAAATAAATAAATAATAGCAGCTTCAATGACAAAAAAGTTCCAAAAGGTGACTTTAGTGCTTCAACTGTATAAATTCTCAGATCAGTGAAGGTCACACGTGCTCCCCCTTCAGGTCCCCACTCACCACATCCAAGCACCCCTGCAGGGGTAGCTCGCCTGTAATCAATAAATCCTGGCTCCTGTGCTCCAATCCCGGTTCCCAGTGATGTTCCAGCCGAAAAACCAGTCACAGGGCGCTCGCCAGTGGAGTTATGAAAAGGAAGGAAAGGAGGTTCCAAGATAGTGTAATACTGTTTAAAAGTCTTTATTGCTTTCCATATAATAGATCAGGTTAAAAACGTCCTTGCTGCCAGTGAACACAATCGCGTAGTAACTACTGCTATTTGAGGAAGGTTTGAATCTCCTTCCTCCTGTCACGATGTGCGCTCCAAACAGTATCAAGCTCAGCAGTTAGGACCTGACGTGCGGCGTATCCTAGGCCCCGTCTTACGCGTTTCGTCATGCGACGTCTTCGGAAGCGGTGGCCATCTTGGTACACCTGCCGCTTTATATACACCCAAAGGGAGAATCAAAGAGGCAATTAATTAATCCCTTTGTGCTGCATTAGTGACACCAATGTCAGTGTTTATTAACCCCTTCATGCTGCACAAAGGGGTTAATTAATTGCCACTGGTCACTAGTGCATCAGTTACCAATGACAATATATTAACCCCTTCCATGGTGCATATTACAAATAGCATTTTAGAATAATTAAACCCCCCCTTTCAAAAAAAATAAAGTTAAGCACTGCAGCAGGAGCACACAGATAAGACACAGCAGTAGAGTGTGCAACGTTATCAGCCTCTGCTCACTCACTCACTTGTCCATGACAGTGGACACTCTGAGCATCTCACAGAGGCAGCACTCCTACTATTCCATCCCGCACTCCCAGCCTCTGGATGCCATCATGTCGGGTGGAACCTAGGAAGCTCCTGTCAGGTGGAGTGATCTCCGCCCAACAGGAAAGAGTCTGTGTGGGTAACACTGGCCGGGTGCAGGAGCGCACTCAGCACACTCATACCGCTCCGCTGCAGGCAGTTCTGCAACATCTGTGTAGCGGCAGCCGGCGTCTGTATACAGCAAGCCGCCCCTACAAGCAGCCTTTTTACCCGGCAGCAGAGCGGTGATTGCCACCCTGCCCCCAGCATAGGCAGCGTACCCCCTGCCCTTGGTGCACATACCCCTAGAGGTACGCGCACCACAGGTTGAGAAACCCTGCTCTATACCATCAGGAAGCTTAAAGTTGGTCTCTTGTATTTCACTTGCTACATACGTTTTATGTGCATACAGTAAAACATGTTCTCTTTGCTGCTAGAAAATTTAACACCCACTTCTCTTAGCTGCTAGAATGCTAAAAGTTGGTGATTAATTGATCAGTCTCAAAAACTGGAAGTATAAATTGTATGCAGAGCAAATTAACTAACATTAGGGGGTTATTTGTTAGTTTGTGAAAGGTCTTAAGCTACTTACCCTTTGATCTGCATACCTGATCCTGTACCTGCTTACAAGTTGCTTGCTTGACCTACCTCCTGCCAAATGACTTATTCCTGCTTACCAGTTGTTGACCTGACTTATCTCCTGCCCATGGCTTTTCCTGCTTACCATTTGCTAATGAAGTTTGTTTCCTGACCACTGCTTGTTCCTGTCTGCCAGTTACTGACTTAGCCTAACTGTTGATCAGTGGCTCTGCCTATTGTTTTTCTGCAAATCAGTCTGCAGCCATCTGCTGATGCCAGTCCTGACAAGCTTTATGAGGTTACATAGCCTTGGTTGGTGCATGTCTCTTCAGGAGTACTTTTCTGTTAAGGCTCTCTCTCCAAGCCACCTCCAACCAGGTAAGTGATAACATGTGATAACATCAGATCTGGTTATTTGTCACAGTAGGTTTCCGAATAGATTTTCGGTATTTGATTTATGTAAGAAGGACAAATCATTGTCTCCATTCTACAAGCAGGTTGGAAAATTCAATCATGCAATAACTGCTATAATAACTGAATAACTTGTATAACAGTGTAAATTTGCTGCACCCTAAAATGAACTCAACACACAGCCATTAATGTCTAAGCCAATGGCAACAAAAGTGAGTACACCCCTAAGTGAAAATGTCCAAATTAGGCCTGATTAGCCATTTCCCCTCCCCAGTGTCAAATGACTTGTTAGTGTTACAAGGTCTCAGGTGTGAATGGGAAGCAGGTGTGTTAAATTTGGTGTTATCACTCTCAATCTCTCATACTGGTCACTGGAAGTACAACATGGCGCCTCATGGCAAAGAACTCTCTGAGGATCTGAAAAAAAGAATTGTTGCTCCACATAATGATGGCCTATGCTATAAAAAGATTGCCAAGACCCTGAAGCTGAGCTGCAGCATGGTGGCCAAGACCATACAGTGGTTTAACAGGACAGGTTCCACTCAGAACATGGTTGACCAAAGAAGTTGAGTGCACATGCTCAGCGTCATATCCAGAGGTTGTCTTTGGGAAATACTGTAGATGTATGAGTGCTGCCAGCATTGCTGCAGAGGTTGAAGGGGTGGGGAGTCAGCCTGTCAGTGCTCAGACCATACACCGCACACTGCATCAAATTGGTCTGCATGGCTGTCGTCCCAGAAGGAATCCTCTTCTAAAGATGATGCAGAAGGAATCATGCAAACAGTTTGCTGAAGACAAGCAGACTAAGGACATGGATTACTTGTCTTGTGGTCTGATGAGACCAGGGTAAACTTATTTGGTTCAGATGGTATCAAGCGTGTGTGGCGGCAACCAGGTGACGAGTACAAGGACAAGTGTGTCTTGCCTACAGTCAAGCATGGTGGTGGGAGTGTCATGGTCTGGGGCTGAATGAGTGCTGCCGGCACTGGGGAGCTACAGTTCATTGAGGGAACCATGAATGCCAACATGTACTGTGACATACTGAAGCAGAGCATGATCCCCTCCCTTCAGTGACTGGGCGGCAGGGCAGTATTCCAACATGATAATGATCCCAAACGCAACTCCAAGATGACCACTGCCTTGCTAAAGAAGCTGAGGGTAAAGGTGATGGACTGGCCAAGCATGTCTCCAGACCTAAACTCTTTTGAGCATCTGTGGGGCATCCTCAAACAGAAGGTGGAGGAGCGCAAGGTCTCTAACATCCACCAGCTCTGTTATGTCTTCATGGAGTAGTGGAATAGGACTCCAGTGGCAACCTGTGAAGCTCTGGTGAACTCCATGCCCAAAAGGGTTAAGGCAGTGCTGGAAAATAATGGTGAACACACAAAATAGTGACACTTTGGGCCCAATTTGGACATTTTCACTTAGGGGTGTATTCACTTTTGTTGCCAGTGAATTAGACATTAATGGCTGTGCGTTGAGTGTTTTTGAGGGGATAGCTAATTTACACTGTTATACAAGCTGTACACTCACTACTTTACATTGTAGCAAAGTGTCATTTCTTCAGTGTTCACATGAAAAGATATAATAAAATATTTACAAAAATGTGAGGGGTGTACTCATTTTTGTGAGATACTGTATATATGTACTGTATATATATATATATATATATATATATATATATATATATATATATATAACCATCTAAAACCTTCCAAGTGAAATATGTTCCTGCTTTAAGACTTATTCTGTGGCTCGTTATAGTCCAAAACATGATTAATAGCATTGTTATAGGTAAAGTACAAGATCTTCCAGTAGGAGAGCATGAATGTTAACCATCCTGAAATAAATTTGATGGTCTGACACTTCTGCAGTAGACATGATCTATGCATGCTGCATTCTGGACTGACAGCTGCTCAGAGCACCGGAGTAGTATTTTCAGACTTAGTTAATAAAACTTACAAAGAGCTAACATGCACTTTCAGTCTGAAAAACCTCACAATCTGGGAGTACTATTCATCAGTGCCAGTACTGACTCAGGAGCTTCTGAAACATTGTCCGTTTCCCATCCAATAGACAAATGCTCCTGAATATAATTAGCCAAGTAGCTTTATGCCTGAAGCAATTGATAGTTGTGACTTCCTGTACAGTAGAAAGATTTCTTACAGAATAACTATATAAAGCTTTTCCACCTTTATAAAGCTAAAATGGTTAAATGAGAAACATGTCAGAATAATTATAAAATGATCTCAACAATACATCTGTTTATTCTAGAAAAAAACGTTATAATATTCACACTAATATATCTAAATAGATAAAAAAATCAATTACTAAGTAGATAAATGCAAAAGCCATGACTAGAACATTGAAGTATATAAATAAAAAAAGTCAGAAAATAGATTTTATAAGCATCAGAAATGACTATTATATTGCAACGTTAGTTCTCATTTATTGCTGCGTGTATGCCCATTTAAAGAGACTCTCTCTTGAGAGAAGTATGAAAGCTTTCGTTGTTGTCCTCCTTTTAAAAATGCTGGTTGGCTGTGCCTGACTTACGACTAAACAATTGCATGTATTAACAAGTATCCAATCCAGTTATTAAGTGATAAGCCGCATAAAGTAAACAAGAAAACTTTATTTACCTTTCCTAATTGAGTCAAATCCTCCTTAATTTGTGTGTCACATGCCCCACTCCCAGACACTGCAACTCAGTGTGGGTGGGTTTCACCGCTGTCAATGCAGAAAGGAATGGGCAGTTTTACCACTTGCCGACCACCTCGCGTAGATAAACGGTGGCAAAGTGGCTCCGCTGCGCAAATCACAGTCTATAAACGGCTGTGTGAGTGTGGCCTTGGGTACTCAGAG
>BLSH010115766.1:138459-154852 GCA_018402905.1 Glandirana rugosa
TATACTACGTTATTTACCACTAGTAAGTTCACTTTTGTTAACATATCTAATTTATTTATCCGTATTTAATTATTTTATTATACGAATGTGTTTATTTTCACTCCAATAGTTATTTTTGTTATTATTTCATAATTTCACTGTTTCACAGGTATTTCACACTGTCCCTAGGTTACACGATATAGGTTTATAGAACTCCACTTTAGCCACTGAGAAACACTACCAATAACTTACACTATTCTTCCCGAGGTTGAAACCAGTCACACCTCCGAATGGTCTTTAGTCTACTTTTTCGCGGAAACTCTAGATATTCCTGGGAGGTCACTTGAATGATCACCATTTATTGCATCATATGACTGGTTTAATATCACCACTTGCCATCATCTGATATCTTTCATTCATTCAGTTTAGCGCCACCACACACAATATACTAAAATGACCACACGGTGGTTGAAGGAGAAAAAGGAGAATGTCCTTGCATGGACTAGTCAGAGCCCAGACTTAATATTAAACCCCACTGAAAATCCGTGGAATGACTTGAAGACTGCAAAAGGTGGTTCAACAAAACAGTGACACAAGGGGGTGATCCTTTTTCCAAGTCAGTGATTCTGTTTTGATTTTTTTTCTGACATGTTGGAGTAAACACAGCTGATAAAACAAAAACTGAGTCTGTCTTCACTTCAGGCTGCAAAGCAACAAAATGTGATTTTTTTAAAGGGGTGATTTTTTTTTATATACCCAGTGTATATGAAAGGTCTGCTTGCTTTTAAACTAAGAAAAAACAAAATCCATACATATGTGCTCCCATATGGCCCCTTAACATCAACATATCCTTCAATACACAGAGTTTTGCAGGTCTATATGCCTGACCTGGCAAAGAGAACAGTATATCCATATAGGTCTCAGGTTCTAAAAAATGATGACCCTTTTTAAATTTTTTAGCATCAATAATTTATTTGCTGAAGTTACCGAACAAATAATATACAGAAGGCATAATAGATATACATGTGCAGGGTAATGACTTTGCATTCCCTTAAATCCAGTGACTGAAAAGTTTACTTGCCAGTTGCCATCACTATTGAAAATAAGATATAGTTTTTGGAAAATCGCAATCAATTTGCATCAAAAAAAATAGACAAGCTAAAATATAAATAATTCCTACACTTTTGATCTGTTTTCCAAATCAGTGAAAGATACTGTAACGTGTTGTCAAGCAAATTCTTGTAATCCGAATATTAGTATTTACACATTAATATCAGAATATGTCAGGTATTATTTAGGATATTTTAATTGGTATAAAAAAGGTGGATATTTGGCAAGCAAGAACATACAGGGGGCATTAAAACACACTAAGCTTTGGACCTAATTACTAACAGCCCTTTTATGGATCCTTCAGTTTATGTTTCTTGAAAAATAGTTCTAATAAAATCACAGTTGAATAATTAAAGGCAGACAAAATTTGATTTGAAATGCGGGAGAAAAACAAAACATTTTAATTACAGCCCATCATCTACACTGCTACCACATCACAATAATCCATTCTTTAATTACAGATCCTAAAATAAAATTGTGTGGTCTTCATGTTCATTTATTATCTGTATGGGGTCCTGGTGGGAGCTGTACTCTTTGGGCCCCAAGCAGTGCTTGGGGTCCACGATAAAAGTTAAATGTGGCCTAGAGGGACTTTATCTCCCTAACATTGAACATAACTAAATTAACAAACATTATTTTTGTCTGGTGGAAATGAGTAATGTTGTGAAATACATGCTTAGAATAGCAAACAATGGCAGTCTCTAAATCTGTCCCTGATTTAACCTTGAAAAAGGCACATTGATGTAATACTTCTTGGTACAATACTTCCACCATTCCACTTCTATAAAATATCAGTTTATAAAGGTGATTAATTGAGTGAGCAAATGATTGTACAAAAAGACAAAGAGTATAACAAAATGTACTCAAAACCATGATTAGACAGAAATGTCAAGAACTAAACAACTGCACCTTGGGCTAAAAAACAACTGTAGGCACATGTGGGTTATCTTGCAAGTAATAGTTGAGTTCTTCCCTTCCCCCAAAATTGCAAGGTCTCTAGCAAGGTCATCTTTGTACTAGCGTTGAAATGTGCCAGCAGGCTAAAGACTAGTTGGCGGGGTCATCCTCAGCATCTATGTCCCCGGCTTGCAAGCACAGCTAGGTGCAGTTACAGGGGTCTAGCAGCACTGGAGGCTATGTGTTAGCCATACACAGCACCCGTGAAGACGAAGGGTAAAGAGGATACCTTATATCTCAAACAAAACCTTGCTCATCCATGCTTTGAGGTGCTGATTTGTGGACCCCCCCCCCCCCCAAAAAAAAAATGCAGATACAAAAAGAGGAAACTATGCAAAACAATGAGAAATGGTCATGGTCATTTATTATGCTGGATAACAGTATATAGCACAAATAGAAAGCTAATGTTATAAAGCTGTGAGGTGCATAAAGGGAAATTCTACCAAGAGATGACTGGTGGTAGGACAGAGAAAAACCTTCACCTCTATGCCTTTTCTCCATTAGCTATATTTCCTAGGATGAACACCTCAAATAGTTATTTTGGCCATACTTCTGTGAATCACAGGAGTGCACTTCGTTCGGCACTCCTGTTACCTGTACTCAACCGACAGCAGACTGTTAGCTGACATCATTTAGCCGGTCCAGACTCTGGACCAACTCAGAATTTAATGTTCAGATCCAATCCAGATGCCTGGACTGACAGCTGGCTCAGCTTCTCAGCGTGCTACTGAGAGCCTGAGCCAACCGCTTCCACCCCCTGCACAGAGTGGTGCTCCAGTGAGCACTGGAGGGGCAGAGCTGTCAGTGGCTGGCTTTCTGCTCACTGAAGACTGAGAACTGAGCGATCAGCAGTCATTGATCGCTCAGTTCTCAGTCTTAGAGGCAGCAGGGGACAGATGCAGCACTGGACCAATGCTGCGTCCACCTAATTGAGTATGTATGTTTGTTTTTTTAAAGCCTGCACTTATCTTTAAAGCAAATGCGTTCCTGCTTGAAGCATTACATAGCAAATGTGTTATAAACAACATATAATATTTACCCATCTATATTCAAAGTTACTCTTTAGGCTGCTTTTTAAATGCTGATGCCTACATAAATAATGAAATAAATCAATATTTTATTTGTGCAAAATTACACTTTAATAATAAAATATAGAATCATTACTTTCCTTCTTGATATCAGGTCCTTTGTTTTTATCTTAACAGTGTGTACAATCATACTGTAGGTGAATGGGCACAGTTCAAGGATTTAATGAAGAGTGGTGATTGATGATTAGGCTCAATGCATGCTCCTTATTTTGTTCAATGCACAGCAGACATACAATTCAGCAGGCCTGAGAGTTCAAAGGTAAAGCGTATTTGTTGGTGTGACCCAGTACAACAGTAAAACAGACAGCACATGTTTGTTCTTCTTCGGAATCAAATTCCTCCTTCAAGAGTCATCATACAATGGATTGTTATAATTTCCTAAAGAGCCATAGTCTGGCTCTTCCCGTAGTCGTCCATAAGATCCATGCCTATAGAAAAGAACATTTACAAAATTAGATATGTTTATGAAGGAAAAGAAAGTAAAACATGCCAAACAATAAATTCAATGTCATTTCTCAGCACTTTCTAAGTTTGCGAAAGACCTCCAAAATGTTCATCAATGCCTTGTTTCAATATTTATAATGTAAGTATTTATATCTGTATATACAAAAACTTACAGCATCACTTTGTCTTGATAAACAAGTCGGCACAAAGTTTTCTTTAGCTCTTTGCTTGTATTGGCACTTCTAATGCAAGCCCATAAGAAAGCCGAATGACCTGTTCATAAAATGTCTGCTAGGCAATTGTAAAGTGCTTATTCTGAATTAACCAGCGTATTTATTTTGCATGATATCCCATTATGCTCCTGGGAAAACCAAAGAGCAGCTAGCTGGCCATATCATATAGTAATGTCTTGTCAATATTCCTATCGCACACGTTCCTGGAAAACAAGGCTCATCAATGATGGGTGCTGTAGCGATTACCAGCTGGATCCTGGAAACATCAAGAAAGTGTACATATTCGCCAGCACACCAAGGATCTAAAGTCACCGACCAAAAGGTTTTTATTGCATAGAGATCACATCATGGAGACAAGGGCAAAGTTTCAAAGTCACGCAGGACCCCTTTGTCAGGCATGTGGTATCATATGGTAAAAGCCAGTTGTAATGGCAAAATCATTGTGCCAGCATTGAGGCCAACAGGGTTGGAGAAGCCTTAATATATACACCAATGTTCTTCAAATTCGGAGCAGAGCATGCTGAAAATAGGTAAATATATACATCTTTCCTACACAAATTAGTCGGCATAGGTGATAGGAGGGGGGCGGGAGCATTTTTAAGACTACAGAAGCTAGGGTTAGCCTGGAATGCTACTTTAATGCTATTCTAATGTCTGTATAAACTATATAGGCATTGACAAAATTTGTACATATGAACCCTAAGAAATCACATAACTGACCCCCAATGTCATCTAATATGTAGAATGCTTTAAGGCTAGAACATGAGCATGGCCGTTCCATCTTCTCGATATGTCTTAGGTGAGCGTGTCTGAACCTGGATGAACTCACCTCACTGAATATGGAACACTTTCAGCCAAATGAGGTGGCTATGTATGCAGATGATATATGCCCCAGCTTTCATTCAGTGTTAAAATATAAGCTTTGGCCTGTCTAGGCCATTTCCTGTTTGTGAATTCTTTTTTTTTATAATGCGGACTATCTACATTAATTATTCCACTGATTATGTTCAGAAAGCTTGTGTCCAAAACACAGAGCCAAGTCTGTCAATACGACTTCACACACAACAGCCCATTCAGATAACCGGAAATATCTTTATTTTCTCTAATGCTCAGACAGCATAACAAGAAGGCTAAAGGTAAAGTGGGCCGAGAGGAAAAAAGCACTGTGCCCAAATTATTGTAGAGTAGGACAAAATTGTCATTTGCCTTTAACAGTACAGTATAGCATTGGATATTCAGTAGGTCATCACACAAAATTTGCACAACTGTTACCCGGGATTTGCATATTTTTCAAATTGAATTTAATTAGAAACGTGTGAATCCTGGGTGAAAGTTGTGTGAATTTTGTGTGATAACATTTATAAATAGACCCATTAGTGTAGTGGCCTCTCTGTTAACTTTGACAATCTCAATCTCTTGTCTTCTTTATAGCATTATTATTTATGTGTTATCTGTTATTATTTTTTGGACAATGGGCTTCCTGAGAGATTAATGAAATTCTGCGTACTCTGCAGTACAGATTTTCTACTTTTATATTTTCTGTCTCACAAAAATATATATATATTTTTTTTATACCTAACATAACACAGCAACAGCGGTGAATGGAAAGTCTTAGAAGAGGGAAGGAAAAGTTTTACCAGTTCCTTTAAGTAGAAGATCTGAAAACTTTTTGGTTTTTCTAAAAATGAACATCCTCCCTCCCCTTGAGTAACTGCATTAAATGTTGTCAGGGTATTACAAACTGTAGAAATGTTAGCATAAAGGATTTATGAAGGTTCTTAAACCAGGAGAAAAGTTTATAGTTTTTGTGAAAGGTGAGCACCACTCCACCAAATTTAATGACAGCAAACCCAATTGCATGCTTTCAGTTTGAAGACCTTGAACTGCTCCACGTATGCACAAAGCATGTAGTCAAGTTGGCCTGGGAGAATCTCAGAGTTTTCTGGGCAGACATTAATGTTGCTTGAGAAACGTGAAGCACTTCAATGATACTTAAAAAATAAACAACTACAGTATGTATGTTGTATATATAATTCATGTAAAGAAATTATTTTTGCAGCTCCCAAAAAATACCACAGATGCATTCCTTTTGAACGTGTGCAAATTTCTTTTTATCATATTCTGTTATATTTTATGTGACTATTCTTTATTCAGTTTTTATAATAGAAGGCTTGCTATGATGTTAAAAGATGTTAGAAATAAACTCTACAGCATGTATTGCTTCTCTCCTGATGTTCAAATGACTGTGGAAAAATGTGCAAAACATTAGCCGCATCCACCCAGGCTGACTTTGACAGCTACACTATCCATAAATGTAGAGGCTCCTAGTGATGACAAATTTCCCAACAAGGAAAGGTTTTAAAAATGAAGGGCAAGATATAGAGAAGACATAAAAACAGGAAAGAAAGGCAACATAAAGCAAATTTGTTACTAACAGAAAATGTTATAACAGCTAGCTTGCGGAACCCTGCTCAAATTTAATTTGGAATATCAAATTTAATTTGGAATATCAAATTTAATTTTAAAACTATGTTAACAGCCTTGCTGAAATGGATACATAAAGAACATCTGGGACACCAAATACCCAGCTTTCCTGGAAAAAAATGCTATTGCACTAAACGAAGCATGAAACAGCATTTTCTTAGGAAAAGATAAGTGTTGTTTGTGTGTTCATTGTATGAGATTTGCAATCATGTGAAAGAGCAAGTACACCTCATGGAAATCATTGGGTTTTTTTAACATATTTGAACAGGCCAACATTAAGACTGGGTTCACACTATCTTCAAATGTGGCTCCCAGCAGGGGTCTGGTGCGTTCTGGTTCACCGTTTCAGGTCCGATTTCAGCCCAAATGTTTGGCTGAATTTGGACCTGAAATGGACCAAAAGATACACAGGGCTCTTGTGAAATTCGACCAGAGCGGCAGCGGAGATATGTGAACCAGCTCCATAGAGAGCTGGTCAAAATCTCCTGCTATTGTGAATTGGATGCGGGGAACCTGCATCCAATTTGCAATAGTGTGCCTTAATCTTGCTTCAAATAGCACCTATAAATAAAGGTGGTATACTTGAACAATTGACACTAACAGTTGATATGGTATATTCATTTTTATTATCTAAATTAAAAGCGAAGTATGGCTTTTTTATTTTTATTTTAGATTTATACTTACCTAGATGGATGCAGCATCGGTCCGATGCTGCATCTGTCCCCGGGCGCTTCTACACTGATCTCTTTTCACAGATCCCAGAGAGGAGAGCTGCTGGCTGTCAATCAACAGCTCTCCTCTCTGCTCCTCCACACACACTGGTGAGAGGCTGAGAAGGCTGTTGGTCCAGGCACCTGGTGGATCCAGACTCTGGAAGTCGGGATGACTCGGTGCCTGGATGGACATCAATGACGTCAACAGAGAGCGGACTTCAGCCTGCTCTTTGCTGAAAACGGGTCACAGAAGTGCAAAACGAATTGCACTCCTGTGACCCATAGGTTAAGCATGGTCAAATGAGCCCAGGCCATACTTCTTCTTTAAAGAAAATGTAGATCTGTCATATGGAAAATAAAAGTACAACTCTACATTTATGACCTCTTCAAATTAATGAAATTAGAAATGGGTATTCCAGATTAGGTGCCAATGATTATAACTTAATTAGGGCGTATGCGGGTGAAAACTGTACTTTTTAATTCCTAGGGATTAGTGTTCTCTCCACTATGGACATGTGCGGTGTCATCATACCAAGTTCAATAGTGTTCTCTGAGGCCTTCAAAAAGTAAGCTGTAAATGCATATGAGTCTGGCAAGGGATGTAAAAAGATCGCCAAATGATGTGGTAAGTGAAATGGCATAGATTTGAAATGACTGCTAATTTATGCAGCTCTGGGCAGCTAAGTGAATTCATCCCAAAAGACGTCTGATTCTAATAGAAGTCTCCAAAGAACCAAAAATATCCCTGTGGGGTGTTGAGGTAACTCTTGCAACAGTTGGAGTAAAAGTGCATGCATCCATGATCGAAAGAATATTGCTCCATTTTAATCTGGATGAGAGGTGTGTTAACAAAAAGCCTTTGCTATTAACTAAGAACATTAAAGAAAGACTACATTTGCCATTGAAAATAGGCAAAGACCAGGCCTTCTGGAACGTCCATAGGTGGTATTTCAGGAGTAGAACCACATAACAGCTGTAAACAACTGTTGACGAAATATGGTTTAGAGTGGCTTTGCTGTTTCAGGGCCTGGACAGCTCACAGGCATTCTGCATTGTATCAAAGTATATGTTTGATGAGAGTGTGAGGCCACCTGTCCAAAAGTTAAAGTTGAAGTAGATATGGGCCTTTTAATGTAATAATGATCCGAAGCACACTAGAAAATCCACTAAAGAATGCTTCAGAAAGAGGGGAATTTTAAAATTAGTAGTTCATGCACAGAAATCCCCAAACAGCTTCCAACTTTTTGCATGAAGTGGTCAAAAATGTTGATATCGATATCAGAGACTGGTGGGCAGTTATACCAAATGCTTGTAGAAGCCATTTATGCTACAGAGAGCACAACATTGGATGCCAAGAATGTACTTATGTTTTACACAGTACACCATTACATCTATTAATATTTTTGCTGAATAAATAATTGAAAATGCAAATGTTCTTCTATTTTATTTAGGTATATTGCCTTTATTTGCAGTAACTGTTTGAATAAAGATCTAATATTTTCCTGTTCAAATATGTTGAAAAAATCAAAAATTTTCACGGGGTAGCTATTTTTTTTTCACTTTTTGCATTTCTTTGCTTTCTGCTATATTCCTGGCCCCACCAATTTATTTCACATTAATTTGAGCGCAGGTTTATTTTAAAGTGGTTGTCAACTGGTGACAACCACTTTAAACTACAGGTAAGCCTATGATAATGCTTACCTGTAGGCGCCCTGCATATCTCCTAAACCTGTACGGTTCAGGAGATATGCAGTGTATTCCCTGTGCTGACGTCATCATGTCGGCACATGCGCAGTGAAGAAGCGCCCTCTGTGCCGTTCCTCCACTGCGATCGTGCCATGACTGACGGCTCCCGTGCATGCCGTCACGCGACTTCGGCCAGTCACAGTGCCGGAGTTACGGCCCCGGAAGGAAGAGGGGCTGAAGATGGACGCTGCCAGCACAGGGGACAGTGCTGGACATCGCAGGCTTCGTTTGCAGGTAAGTGGCACATAATGGGCTACTATGCGATGCATAGAAGCCCATTATCCTTCTACATTACTGGGGCATGTAGAGGAAGTAAACCCATCTGGGTTTACTTCCTCTTTAACCACTTCCGGACCGCCGTACGTCGTTTGACGGCGGTACTTTGAAGTGGAATACCGTTGTTATGGTAGCAGATAGCTACCATAACCCCAGTATCTTTTTTTTCAGGCAGCGATTCTGTACAAGATAAAAGTGATCTTAGTGGCAGATTCGCCGCAAGATCACTTTTATCAGCGGCGGGAGAGGTGCCCCCCCCTCCCGCCGCTTTCCGGTCATCTCCGCCGCTTACCGGACCCGCCGGCAGCAGCGGAGATGATCGGGTCCTCTCACTCCAGTGTCTGTGTGCCGAGTGAGCGGCTGGAGGGCTCACCCGGCTCCATAACAAGGCTGGGCGGAAGCTACGTCACAAGTAGCTTCCGCCCAATGCTCTTAAAGAGGACATTTTTTTTTTCCCCTGCCATTTTTTTCAAATTTTTTTTTTTTTTTTTTTAATGCATTTTAGTGTAAAAATGAGATCTGAGGTCTTTTTGACCCCAGATCTCATATTTTGGAGGTCCTGGCATGCTTTTTTCTATTACAAGGAATGTTTACATTTCTTGTAATAGGAAAAAAAGTGATCAAAAATTTTTTTTTAAAAAAGAAAGTTGTAAAAATAAAAATTAAAAAGTAAAATACATAATTTAAAAAAAAAAAAATTTAAAGCGCACCGTCCTTGCGAGCTCGCGCGCAGAAGCGAACGCATACATAAGTCCCGCCCACATATGAAAACGGTGTGCAAACCACACATGTGAGGTATCGTCGCGATCGTTAGAGCGAGAGCAATAATTCTAGCCCTAGACCTCCTCTGTAACGCAAAAATGCTAACCTGTAGAATTTTTTAAACGTCGCCAATTGAGATTTTTATGTTGCAAAGTTTGTCGCCATTCCGCGAGCGGACGCAATTTTGAAGCATGACATGTTGGGTATCATTTTACTGGGCGTAACATTATCTTTCACAATATGGAAAAAAATTGACCTAACTTTACTGTTGTCTTATTTTTTAACTAAAAAAACTGAATTTTTTTAAAAACAATCGATCTTTTAAGACCGCTGCGCAAATACGGTGTGACATAAAGTTTTGCAATGGCCGCCATTTTATTCTCTAGGGTCTTAGAAAAAAATATATATAATGTTTGGGGGTTCTAAGTAATTTTATAGCAAAAAAAACTGTTTTTAACTGATAACCTCCAAACTCCAAAAAGAGGCTCGGTCTTAAAGTGGTTAAAGCAGCCTTTCTCAACCTTTTCAATACAGAGGAACCCTTGAAATAACTTTCTGGTCTCAGGAAACCTCTGCTGAAAAAATTACTATATCTACAACTCATGATAGATTAGTGTGATGGTCAGTGGGAAGAATGCTCCTTACATTTGTGGTGACTGGGAAAAATTAACCCCTTACAGATAGCTAAAAAGATCAATGGTCTCAGTGGAATCTTATCTGAGAAGCAGAAATGGCTTATTGCTCAAGGAACCCCTAGCAACCTCTGGAGGAACACTAGGGTAGTAGTGGGAGGTTAGAACAGTGATTATATACCTCTGCTACTGTAGCAGGGCTATGGGGCTAAACCATGTACTACAGCTATATACTTCATTTAGAAGCAACTTGCTGCAGCAAACCTTTAGCACTTCTTGTTTTCTTTCTCTCGGATGTACTTACAGCAGAACAGTAAAAAATAATCTCAGTTATATTGCTGACATATTTATTCGTACAGATGCAAGATCCCTCCCTGTACACAGTACATCATCCTTCAATCCCTACAATAATGATAGTGGGTTTCAGCTATTTAAGAGTGATTATGGAAACAAATGTCCTGTGAATTTTAACTTCCCTAGGCTCTTCCAATCACCTTGGACATCAAAGGTGTAGCAGCATATGGGATAGGCTCACCCATGTGCTTTCCTTTCCTGTACACATGTGTGTCAAATTTTTATTGCTAAATGTATTTCCAAGTGTTATTGCTCTGGTAGACCTAAAAAAGCTGTGAAAAAGATGTACACATCAAATTAAATCATATGGGAAGTCCCATAAATAATCACAGTCCAAAAAAAGTTACAGAAATTTCCGTGTCCAAATAAAGATCCAACATGCGCATGGAAATAAAAACATTCCCATAGTGTAATACTGTATGTAAAATGTATTGTAGATAAAAAAACACCAACTACTCACATTAAGATAGCTGAAACTGGCATATATGCAGTATCAGTCCTGGGAATTGAACGGACACCCATGGGTCGGCGGGCGTAGTGATGTCACAAGCATAGGCTCTCTGCCTTATGTGTTTCGTCAGACTTGATTCGATTCCCGGGACTTATACTTAACGCATATGTTTGTTTCAACTATCTTAATGTGAGTAGCTGGTGTTTTTATCTACAATACATTTTACATACAGTATTCCACTATGGGAATGTTTTTATTTTTTACCTATTATATGCTGGATTAACTGTCCACCATCCCATATGAGAGTGTTTTCCACCCACAGGGAAGCAAGGAATTAAGTACTTTCACATTGTGGGATGTCTTTTCATACTGCATTCATGACTCTTATAACTTGAGTCCACTCTCTCTGGTAAGGAGCCATCTTTTGTACATGGTGGAGGAGAACTGCAGTGATTCACTTGTTGATTTGATATTAATATCCACGCTCACAACGCAAGTTGGATCGATATTTAGGCACGGAAATTTCTGTAACTCTTCATCACTTTGAACTTTCACTGGAGGCTCCGTCATTGGACTGTGATTATTTATGGGACTTTCCATATAATTTAATTTGATGTGTACGTTTTTTTGCTGCTTTTTTCACAGTGTGGCAAATTTTTATTGCTGTCTGTATCCCCCATTAGGGTGACCATGGTCACTGGGAAAAAATATGAAAAATGTAATCTTTAACTGTTGTTACCAGGAAAAGAAGAGAGGGAAAAACATTTCCAATGGGGACACCTGTTTCGGTGACAACTGTCTATATGGGGATTTCCCATTACTTTGGAAAAGTTTCCTACCACTTCCAGGAAGTGAAATTTTCCCAAAGGGACACAGACAAAATTCTTTACTTTGCTGAAAACAAAAACCTTTGACCTTAGATATACTTTATTTTTTTTAATGACTCCATCAATGAGCTAAAGTATGTGTTTTTTTTTTTTATATTTGCCTAGCGCTCCGCTTCAAAAAGTACATTTCTTCATGTTAACATCCGCAGATAACAGTGTTGGCTCGCTTACAAAAAGTCAATTAATCCTTCTTTGTTTGACTGGGGATTCTGTCTATGTACTCTGACCTTTTGCTCATTTTGTAAATGTAATTATAAATGCAATATGCCACATTCACATTTCCAGATCACCAGGCTGTCTGTTGAGATGCCATACTGATTATCTGATACAGTTGAATTGCTCACTATAAGTGATCAGAACAGGCAAGCTGAGGTTTTGCTTGTTATAGATAACATACAGCTGTTCATAAACCATTTCACAGTGTAATATGTTCTGCCGGTCTGTGAGGATGAAAAGATTGACAGATGCATTTTGTAGAAAACATATCATCCAGCACTGTGAAAGGTAAAAGATGGGCTTCTTGCATACCTCATCATCAGAGGGAGCACAGGGGAACATGATTCATCCAATGATTAAATGTCATTTTTTTCAGATTTCAAAATAAAAAAACAACTTTAAAGTACTTTTTCCAGTTAACTTTTTAAATTGTTATATGACTGTTGAGTAAAATTGACCAGTCTGGGGTTAGGGACATACGTATCTTTATAAAACGTGTGATCTAAATAATAAAGCAGGTGGTGTAATCTTATTGTAACTTTGGCCATGGACAAAAGAGGGTTCAACATGCAGGTAGTATTTTATCATCAAAGATTCTTGGTGCTCTAAAGCTGGCTACACGTTACACAATTTTCTTGCACAATTCTCTTTAGATTTACCAACACCATATAATATGACGTCAAATCTGCACACTTTTATCAGGCAGGCCCTTGCACTACATAGTTGAAGTTAATCTAAAGGAAATTGAACACAAAAAAATTGTATAATGCGTAGCCAGCTTATGGCCCAAGGTTCTGAAAAAGAACACCATTGCATTGAGTTCACCCTGTCTATATATGAGTTTCTTCCAGAATTGCGTGTCTTTCCATCCAGTCTTCTAACTTGTGGTTCAGTTAAAGGAAAACATAATTTTCAGACATACAGTATATCATTTAAAACTGCTACACAAGTCATTTTGTAATTCAATGCTATTAAAAATTATCTTTCCGTTTGAATATGCAGTTGCTGTAATTTTTGAAAACTGTCCAAATATTCAGTGCAATGGTAACCTGGAGGTGTTCTGTACACCATTGGTTCATTGTCACCCCTAGATTTGTTATTCCCTGCTTCTGTGATTGGCTGACTGATTTTGTTGGAAGTCCAAACTAACATACAAGTAAAGTTTTACGCATCCCCTGCAATAGGAATTTCATTTCTGGTAGGATACTTCCTAAAACTTGTCTGCTAAAGAGATGCCGACAGCAGCTTTCATCATTAGAAAACTAAATATACACGACAAGCACCCAAAGGTTGACCTTCTGTGATTGTAGAGTTGTAGGTATTGGTAGGAATATTAGGCAGCTCGCTTAGGAACAAAGATGGATGTGAATGGTTCAAAAAGTGCTATATTAAAAATACATATATTAACAAATAATAATAGTATGCATGCTTGGAAATACAGCCAAGATAGGGACTTAAAAACAAATCCATGCAGCACCTTCTTATCTCAGGGAAATCTATAAAAATTGATTATTCTCCTAAGATTGGTCAGACAGAGCTATTTAAAGCGGTTGTCTACCCAATTTTAGTACTTTTACCTATAATAAGGCTTACCTGTAGGTAAAATGAATATCCCCTAAACTTGTACGGTTTAGTAGACATTCCCTCTCCAAAATACTTTGGGGTTACGGTGCATGCGCCGTGTATGTCTCGGCAAAGGCCCGGCAATAGGGGCGGACATTGCCGGGGAGACGGGTCCCGCGCGCATGCGCGGGAATGACGTCGCGTGGCTCCGGCCAGTCACAGCGCTGGAGCCGCGTACTCGGAAGCAAGATCCGAGGTAAGATGTCCGCTCCCACAGAGCGGACCGAGCAGCCCGGTCCGATCTTCGTTTCAAGGTATTTCATAATGAGCTAGTATGCGCTGCATACTAGCTCATTATGCTATTTCCTTGCAGGCTGTAATTTTTTTTTTTTTTAAATGGGTAGACAACCGCTTTAATACATTCTAAAGGGATACATAGAAATGAGGATTGTTGTCCAATATTGCATTATGTATACTTATATTTTGGTAGGTCTACAGGTGAAAAGTGACTTCAATTATATTGGTTGTTCAAGGTTTTTTTTTGTACATTCATGCATTCTATGCGTGAAAGTAAAAAAACTTGTGCAACAGCTCCCTAATATTTATCTGAGCCCCATTTTGATGCACTGATGTGCACAAGAGCAGGGGGGAGTGGGGGACCCAAGCAGAGGAGTAAGGAGACTGCACTTTGCAAAACCACTGTAAAAATGACATGTCTGTTATTTAAAAAAAAAACTGCATTTAATATCACTTTTTTTTCTTTTTGGATAGTGAATTAAAGGCTAGGAATCTCTGCAAACCCCTTACTGCTGCCACTATTGAGAAAAATCCTGATCTCTTGACCATTGTCATTGTGACTTTTAAGTCCAAACCTTTTCCTGCTCTATTAAAAAAAGGGTATTTTTATTGCTTTGTCCCCATATTTTGCTGCCGAGATTACTCCAAAAGGTTGGACATGAAATCTCCCCAATGGGGACCTGAGTGTCACTGACAGAGGTTCTAACTTTTTCTAAGTCTATCCAAAGCTAAAAAATGGTGTTTGGGATAGAGCCCCCCTTTAATTACAATGTAATTGTGCAGCAAAGCGGTAGCTACAAATGACAAGGTTTGTGGAATAAAAACTACATCAAATGGAATGTCTGCCGACCGCAGGTTCAAGACATATATTCAGTAACAGTTTCATTTCCTTGGTGAGAGCTGACTCATTTCTATTGTCAACATAATAAACAGAAAATTCCTCTCTAATCTCTAGAGCAGCAGTGATATACACAGGGCCAGTGACAGAAAGGGATAGCCAGGAAGAATAAGAACATTTGTATCTAGTCCTCATCCTAATGATTATTGTTCCACAGAAGTTTTCTCATCTGCTTGAAATAAGGTATCCTTTGAAATTAAAGAGGAACTGCAGTCTGCTCACATAATTTGGTAATAAAAAACATCTTTGCCATTCTGAAGCTTCCCTCCAACCACTTTGCATATTATTTTATATATACTGTGATTCTGTACTTGCCAAATATGCTGCAGAAATCTCCCTCCACTGAGTCTGGCTGCATTGATTTTAACTGTGGGCAGCTGAAGCTGCTGCGTGTTCATCAGTGTTGCCAACCGCCAGTAAATTAAGGGCAGCCCGTAAATTTAATCCCATATTCGGGCTGCCCGTAAATGTCCAATATGGGCAGCGGTGCCCATAAAAAAGATGGCCGCGAGCCGACCATGCAACTGCGCATGTGCCGCTCCAAGGCCGGCTGTTTTTGTGAAAGCTCGTACACACTTGGCTAGGCGGCGCATGCGCAGTAACATGAGGGCGCCGCCTGGCACCATTTGTGAATAGAAGCCAGTCCACTCGGTCTTGGCAGTGCCGCGGCAGAGTCTCGTAGTAATATGAAGGTGGACAGAGGAGGAAGCTACTGTGAGTGGGTGAGGAGGACACTACCATGTCTGCAGCCTCTGTCCACCTCCTGGATCATATCCACAGCCTCTGTCCAACTCCTGTATCATATCCACAGCCTCTGCCCACCTCCTGTATCATGTCCGCAGTCTCTGTCCACCTCCTTTATCATATCCGCAGCCTCTGTCCACCTCCTGTATCATATTAGCAGCCTCTGTCCACCTCCTGTATCATATCCGCAGCCTCTGTCCACCTCCTGGGTCATATCCGCAGCCTCTGTCCACCTCCTGTATAATATTCGCAGCCTCTGTCCACCTCCTGGATCATATCCACAGCCTTCTGTATCATATCCACAATTTCTGTCCACCTCCTGTATCATATATCTGCAGCCTCTGTCCACCTCCTGTATCATATCCACAGCTTCTGTCCACCTCCTGGATCATATCCACAGCCTCTGTCCACCTCCTGTATCATATCCGCAGCCTCTGTCCACCTCCTGGATATACTAGGTCCTCCACCTGTCTCCGACGCTTATAATATGTCCTCCACCTGTCTCCGACGCCTATACTGGGTCCTCCACCTGTCTCCGACGCCTATACTATGTCCTCCA
>BLSH010115766.1:158591-202325 GCA_018402905.1 Glandirana rugosa
AGTGACAAAGCACCCGTGTGTGTCAAAATTCCGAAGGTGTGAGGAAAGGACGTGAAGATCGGACGGTGTGAGGAGACGACGATTATGTAGGACGGTGTGAGGAAAGTACGATTGTGACATGTCGGACGGTGTGAGATGAGGATGATTATGACGGACGGTGGTCCCGGTGGAATTACTGTAGTACCTGGGGACCCGTTTCATTACGTGATCCCGGGGATGGTCCCTCTACCACTGGACGCCACACGATACGCACGCCACCGTTACTCGCGGTTTTCTGTATTTGTGTTTTCTAATTAAACTAAAAAGCCATGCCAATATATAGCATTATTTAGCCACACTCGCTCATTGCCACCGCACGCATAGCACACCGCAGGTCACCATCTCCCTGGTAGGGGCCCTAGTGCATTACTTTGCCCAGGGGTCCATGATGTCATTAAGGTGGCCCTGGTGGCAGGCAGTATTAGTAGGAGTAGAGTGTGGCAGGCTGTACAGTGTTAGCATGAAAGGAGTGTGGCAGGATGTATTAGCAGCAGAGGAGTGTGGCAGGCTAGAAGTGCAGGAAAGGAGTGTGGAAGCCTTAAAACTGTGTGTGCCCACGAAACAGTGAGAAAGTACGATATTGAAATTTGTCCACAGGCGACAATTAGCAGGAGAGGAGTGTGGTAGGTAGAATGTGCAGGAGGGGAGTGCAGAGTGTATGAAAGTGGGCAGTATGTGCAGGATTGCACGGCGGTATCTGCAGGACAGGGTTGATGCTGATAACAATTACCTTCCAATTTTAGTCTGCAGCAAGTCATAATTCTAATTTATTTTCTTTGCAACCATAGCAAGGGAAATTCAGCTTGTAGACATGTTTTCCCAGAATCTCATCTCTCTGCTTCTATAATCCACTTACCGACTCCCGCAGATGTCTTCATGTCATAAGACTAAATTACAGACAGCCCACTGCATTGTATATGGCATCCCTGTAAGTTGCTTAAAGTTTACTACATTTAAAAAGTAGTCATTGATGAGAAAATGACACAGAAAGCTGCACGTCAAATAAGATTGTGGGCCTGCGGGACTTATTATTTTGATCTTACTATGTCTAATAAAAAATAAAGGCAGAACATCGTACATATCACTCTTTTAACCCTTTTGTGCCAGAGCAATTTTTTTTCATTTTTGGCACACAAGTTAAAAAGTCACTAAAAACTTATTTCGCCTAAACATGAACCCCCCTCCTCAAGCATTATATATGTAGAATACAAAAATGGTGGTTGCAATTTTTTATGTCACACAATATTTTTGGGCAGCTATTTTTCAAACCTATAATGTCAGTAATGGATACACTAAAATGAATTTGAGCTCACACAAACACAATATCATTCCAGTTTTAAAAAATGATAACATCAGATCGTGTCTGGTAAGTATAGGCCAAATATGTCAAGCCTTAAAACTGTATGTGCCCACGAAACAGTGAGAAAGTACAGTATTCAAATTTGTCCATAGGCGACGATTTACAAAACTTTACATCTTATCCAATTAGAATTAACCATAAATTATGGCGTTATTCCTCTCACTCGGGCATGCATGGCGATACCTCATGTGTTACGGAATTGGATTAAAGTGTTTAGAAATAGAAGAGAACAGGAATATAGAATGGTAATGCGAATACTTGTTCTGGTGACAACTAATTTAGGGGGCATTTCCATCACACTGGAGAGATTTCTTCTTATTTCCTGTTGTGTCTACAGGATGGGAAGTGAAAGGACATAGGACACATATGGCAAAACAAAACAAAACTATCAGGAGCTTTAAACATTTTCTACTCTACCTGAAGTGACAAAAAGTTTGTGATGAAGACATAAAAAAGCTAATGGTAACCTTAGGGAACCCTAACCTAACTTTACCTCAAGCTTACCCCCAACAAGTATAAATGCTTGTCAAATCCATTTTTTTTTAGACTGCTATGTCTTTCAAGTCTATGGGTCACCTAATCCTAACAAAAATACCTGAGGCCCCATACACACGGATGTTTTTACAGCCATGTTTTTGAGCTTTTTTTACAGCTTAACACCTTTCCATGTTATACAATGGCCTCATACACACACACACACAGACGTTTTTGAGCTGTAACTAGCATATGCGTATTTAAGCTCCAAAAAAAACCCACGACCAGCGCATTCTAGAGCTGTAAAAACGCAGACGCTGGGAAAAGTTCAAAAATGCGGCTTAACATTGTATACGTAGCATTAAACCTCGTCAGGCGTTTTTCTGTCCCTATTAAAAATCAATGGCTCTCTATGGGAGCCCAATGATTTGAATAGAAGTCGCACCAGAAGTTGGATCATGATGATCAGACTTGCAGTGCGACTTGTGTGCTAAGCATCTTGAAGGGGAACCCCTTACAAACATGAAAAAAAATTACATGGGGTCCTCCCCCCTTCGCTCTGGTATAGATTTTAAGGGGAACCCCCACGCCAAAAAAAAAATGGCGTGGGCCCCCCCCCCCAAAAGAAATGGTGTGGGGTCCGCCCCAAAATCCATGCCATTCAAAATCTATTCAAATCAATGGGCTCCCATAGGGAACCATTGATTTTGAATAGAGACAGAGAAACGCAGCTAAAAGCTAGCACGGATAAACGTGCATTGACGCCAATGCAAGTCGCTGATAAAATCACGTTTTTAGCGCTGATTTATTCCTGGCGTCGGTACTAGCTTTACAGCTCGTTTTTCAGAACGCCTTGTGTGTATGAGGCCTAAATATAAATGAAAGGGATAAAAGGATCCAACTTTTCTTTACAGCAGAAATTCAGGAATTACCTATTTTCTTAAACTATTTAGTTTTGTACATATCCTGCGCCTTGGCTGTTCTCACTTAAATTACTCTAGTTTTTTATCCAGGGAGCTGCTAGCATCATACACTGTTGCATTCGTATGAACGCCCCATTTGTATATTCAATAAATACATGAATAAATCAAATGCTGCACTGTCTGTCAAATCCTCAAAAATCAAGTAAATATATAAAACACCCTCAAATATATATATATATATATATATATATATATACAGTAGCTCACAAAAGTGAGTACACCCCTCCCATTTTTGTAAATATTTTATTCTATCTTTTCATGTGACAACACTGAAGAAATGACACTTTGCTACAATGTAAAGTAGTGAGTGTACAGATTGTATAACAGTGTAAATTTGCTGTCCCCTCAAAATAACTCAACACACAGCCATTAATGTCTAAACAACTGGTAACAAAAGTGAGTACACTCCTAAGTGAAAATGTCCAAATTGGGCCCAATTAGCCATTTTCCCTCCCCAGTGTCATATGACCCATTAGTGTTACAAGGTCCCAGGTGCTAATGGGGAACAGGTGTGTTAAATTTGGTGTTATCGCTCTCACTCACTCATACTGGTCACTAGAAGGTCAACATGGCACCTCATGGCAAAGAACTCTGAGGTTCTGAAAAAAAAAAATGTTGCTCTACATTAAGATGGCCTAGGCTATAAGGAGATTGTCAAGACCCTGAAACTGAGCTGCAGCACGGTGGCCAAGAGCATACAGCGGTTTAACAGGACAGGTTCCACTCAGAACAGGCCTCGCCATGGTCGACCAAAGAGGTTAAGTGCACATGCTTAGCGTCATATCCAGAGGTTGTCTTTGGGAAATAGACATATGAGTGCTGCCAGCATTGCTGCAGAGGCTGAAGGGGTGGGGGGTCAGCCTGTCAGTGCTCAGACCATACGCCGCACACTGCATCTAATTGGTTTGCATGACTGTCCTCCCGGAAGGAAGCCTCTTCTAAAGATGATGCACAAGAAAGCCTACAAATGGTTTGCTGAAGACAGGCAGACTAAGGACATGGAAACATGTCCTTTGGCCTGATAAGACTAAGATAAACGTATTTGGTTCAGATGGTGTCAAGCGTGTGTGGTGGCAACCAGATGAGGAGTACAAAGAAAAGTGTGTCTTGCCTACAGACAAGCATGGTGGTGGGAGTGTCAAGGTCTGGTACTGCATGAGTGCTGCCGGCACTGGGGAGCTACAGTTCATTGAGGGAACCATGAATGCCAACATGTACTGTGACATACTGAAGCAGAGCATGATCCCCTCCCTTCAGAGATTGGGCCACAGGTCAGTATTCCAACATGATAACAACCTCAAACACACCTCCAAGATGACAACTGGCTTGCTAAAGAATCTGAAGATAAAGGTGATGGACTGGCCAAGCATGTCTCCAGACCTAAACCCTATTGAGCATCTGTGGGGCACGCTCAAATGGAAGGTGGATGAGCGCAAGGTCTCTAACATCCACCAGCTCTGTGATGTCATCATGGAGGAGTGGAAGAGGACTTCAGTGGCAACCTGTGAAGCTCTGGTGAACTCCATGCCTAAGAGGGTTAAGGCAATGCTGAAAATAATGGTGGCCACACCAAATATTGACATTTTGGGCCCAATTTTGAAATTACCACTTAGGGGTGTACTCATTTTTGTTGCCAGCAGTTTAGACATGAATGGCTGTGTGTTGAGTTATTTTGAGAGGACAGCAAATTTACACTGTTATACAAGCTGTACACTCACTACTTTACATTGTAGCAAAGTGTCATTTCTTCAGTGTTGTCACATGAAAATATATAATAGAAAATTTACAAAAAAGTAAGGGGTGTACTCACTTTTGTGAGATACTGTATATATATATATATACCATAAATAATTCATAAGTGGAAATCAATACACATAATATATCTTCATCAGAGATCTTAAATACATAAAATCTATGTGAATTCATGACCACTGTTTAAAAGAAGTCTCTGTGAGTATGTTCTCATACTCTGATACATCTCCTATTTCCTACTAGTATCCACTTATTTTAATTAGAAGTCTTTATCAGCATCCATTAGACCACCTGGAATTCATAATATAGAGCTCACCAGTGCGTTCTTTCTTTTTAAGGATGTTCCAAACAGTTGATTTAGCCACACCTAATGTTTTTGCTATCTCTCTGATGGGTTTGTTTTGTTATTTCAGCCTAATGATGGCTTGCTTCACTGATAGTGACAGCTCTTTGGATCTCATATTGAGAGTTGACAGCAACAGATTCCAAATGCAAACAGCACACTTAAAATGAACTCTGGACCTTTTATCTGCTCCTTGCAAATGGGATAATGAGGGAATAACACACACCTGGCCATGGGACACCTGAGCAGCCAATTGTCCCATTACTTTTGGTCCCTTAAAAAGTGGGAGGCACATATACAAACTGTTGTAATTCCTACACCATTCACCTGATTTGGATATAAACACCCTCAAATTAAAGCTGAAAGTCTGCAGCTAAACACATCTTGTTTGCTTCATTTCAAATCCACTGTGGTGGTGTATAGAGCCAAAAAGACTAGCGGAGCCCATTTAGGGGCCATAAAGGGGCCTTATGCTCAAAAGTCCACAGACAATGTTTCAACTGTGAGTAAAGTTCTTTTGTACAGTGCTCCTCTGCCCAAACTAGGATCTTCTTACTCCTGTATTTAGAGTGTGAAAAACAACAACACAGTGCTTAAAGGAGAAGTATAGCCAAATACTTCTATGCATCACAGGAGTGCAATTTGTTTCCACCTCGGTATGAATGGGGAAAAAAATCCTTTTCTTCTCTTGTAATATACAGTATCTCACAAAAGTAAGTACACACCGTCACATTTTTGTAAATATTTTATTATATCTTTTCATGTGACAACACTGACACTTTGCTACAATGTAAAGTAGTGAGTGCACAGCTTGTATAACAGTGTAAATTTGCTGTCTCCTCAAAATAACTCCACACACAGCCATTAATGTCTAAACTGCTGGCAACAAAAGTGAGTACACCCCTAAGTGAAAATGTCCAAATTGGGCCCAAAGTGTCAATATTTTGTGTGGCCACCATTATTTTCCAGCAATGCCTTAACCCTCTTGGGCATGGAGTTCGCCAGAGCTTCACAGGTTGTCGCTGGAGTCCTCTTCCACTCCTCTGACGATATCATGGGGGTGGTGGATGTTAGAGACCTTGCGCTCCTCTACCTTCCATTTGAGGATGCATCACAGATGCTCAACAGAGTTTAGCTCTGGAGACATGCTTGGCAAGTCAATTACCTTTACCCTCAGCTTCTTTAGCAAGGCAGTGGTTGTCTTGGAGGTGTGTTTGGGGTCATTCTAATGTTGGAATACTGCCCTGCGGCCCAGTCTCCGAAGGGAGGGGATCATGCTCTGCTTCAGTATGTCACAGTACATGTAGGCATTCGTGGTTCCCTCAATGAACTGTAGCTCCCCAGAACTCATGCAGCCCCAGACCATGACACTTCCATGACCATGCTTGACATTATGCAAGACACACTTGTCTTTGCACTCCTCACCTGATTGGTGCCACACATGCGTGACTCCATATGAGTCAAATAAGTTTATCTTGGTCTCATTTGAACACAGGACATGGTTCCAGTAATCCATGTCCTTAGTCTGCTTGTCCTCAGCAAACTGTTTGCAGGTTCTCTTGTGCATCATCTTTAGAAGAGGCTTCCTTCTGGGATGACAGCCGTGCCGACCAATTTGATGCAGTGTGCGGCGTATGGTCTGAGCACTGACAGGCTGACCCTTACACCCCTTCAACCTCTGCAGCAATGCTGGCAGCACTCATAAGTCTATTTCCCAAAGACAACCTCTGGTTATGATGCTGAGCATGTGCACTCAACTTCTTTGGTCAACCATGGCGAAGCCTGTTCTGAGTGGAACCTGTCCTGTTAAACTGCTGTATGGTCTTGGCCACTATGCTGCAGCTCAGTTTCAGGGTCTTGGCAATCTTCTGATAGCCTAGGCCAGAGATATGCAATTAGCGGACCTCCAGATGTTGCAGAACTACAAGTCCCATGAGGCATAGCAAGACTCTGACAGCCACAAGCATGACACCCATGATGGGACTTGTAGTTTTGCAACAGCTGGAGGTCCGCTAATTGCTTATCCTTGGCCTAGGCCATCTTTATGTAAAGCAACAATTCTTTTTTTCAGATCCTCAGAGAGTTCTTTGCCATGAGGTGCCATGTTGAACTTCCAGTGACCAGCATGAGAGAGTGAGAGTGGCAACACCAAATTTAACACACCTGCTCCCCATTCACACCTGAGACCACATGACACCAGGGAGGGAAAATGGCTAATTGGGCCAAATTTGGCCATTTTCACTTAGAGGTGTACTCACTTTTATTGCCAGCGGTTTAGACATTAATGGCTATGTGTTGAGTTATTTTGAGGGGACAGCAAATGTACACTGTTATACAAGCTGTACACTCACTACTTAACATTGTAGCAAAGTGTAATTTCTTCAGTGTTGTCACATGAAAATATAGAATAAATTATTTACAAAAATGTGAGGGGTGTACTCACTTTTTTGAGATACTTTATATGTGGGTCTAGGGAGAGAACTGGCGGCAGACACACAGCATTCCGCTACACATGTATATGTGGATCTAGGGAGAGAACTGGCGGAGGACACACATCATTCCACTACACATGTATATGTGGGTCTAGGGAGAGAACTGGCGGCAGACACACAGCATTCTGCTACACATGTATATGTGGGTCTAGGGAGAGAACTGGCGGCAGATACACAGCATTCCGCTACACATGTATATGTGGGTCTAGGGAGAAAACTGGCGGCAGACACACAGCATTCCGCTACATATGTATATGTGGGTATAGGAAGAGAACTGGCTGCAGACACACAGCATTCCACTACACATGTATATGTGGGTCTAGGGAGAGAACTGGCTGCAGACATACAGCATTCTGCTACACATGTATATGTGGGTCTAGGGAGAGAACTGGCTGCAGACACACAGCATTCTACAACACATGTATATCTGGGTCTAGGGAGAGAACTGGCGGCAGACACACAGCATTCTGCTACACATGTATATGTGGGTCTAGGGAGAGAACTGGCTGCAGACACACAGCATTCTGCTACACATGTATATGTGGGTCTAGGGAGAGAACTGGCTGTAGACACACAGCATTCTGCTACATATGTATATGTGGGTCTAGGGAGAGAACTGGCTGCAGACACACAGCATTCTGCTACACATGTATATGTGGGTCTAGAGAGAGAACTGGCGGCAGACACACAGCATTCTGCTACACATGTATAGGTGGGTCTAGGGAGAGAACTGGCTGCAGACACACATCATTCTGTTACACATGTATATGTGGGTCTAGGGAGAGAACTGGCTGCAGACACACAGCATTCTGCTACACATGTATATGTGGGTCTAGGGAGAGAATTGGCTGCAGACACACAGCATTCTGCTACACATGTATATGTGGGTCTAGGGAGAGAACTGGCTGCAGACACACAGCATTCTGCTACATATGTATATGTGGGTCTAGCGAGAGAACTGGCTGCAGACACACAGCATTCTGCTACATATGTATATGTGGGTCTAGGGAGAGAATTGGCTGCAGACACACAGCATTCTGCTACATATGTATATGTGGGTCTAGGGAGAGAACTGGCTGCAGACACACAGCATTCTGCTACATATGTATATGTGGGTCTAGGGAGAGAATTGGCTGCAGACACACAGCATTCCACTACACATGTATATGTGGGTCTAGGGAGAGAACTGGCTGCAGACACACAGCATTCTGCTACACATGTATATGTGGGTCTAGGGAGAGAACTGGCGGCAGACACAGCATTCCGCTACATATGTATATGTGGGTCTAGGGAGAGAATTGGCTGCAGACACACAGCATTCTGCTACACATGTATATGTGGGTCTAGGGAGAGAACTGGCTGCAGACACACAGCATTCTGCTACATATGTATATGTGGGTCTAGGGAGAGAACTGGCTGCAGACACACAGCATTCTGCTACAAATGTATATGTGGGTCTAGGGAGAGAACTGGCGGCAGACACACAGCATTCTGCTACATATGTATATGTGGGTCTAGGGAGAGAACTGGCTGCAGACACAAAGCATTCTGCTACACATGTATATGTGGGTCTAGGGAGAGAACTGGCTGCAGACACACAGCATTCTGCTACACATGTATATGTGGGTCTAGGGAGAGAACTGGCTGCAGACACACAGCATTCCGCTACAAATGTATATGTGGGTCTAGGGAGAGAACTGGCGGCAGACACACAGCATTCAGCTACACATGTATATGTGGGTCTAGGGAGAGAACTGGCTGCAGACACACAGCATTCTGCTACACATGTATATGTGGGTCTAGGGAGAGAACTGGCGGCAGACACACAGCATTCTGCTACACATGTATATGTGGGTCTAGAGAGAGAACTGGCGGCAGACACAAAGCATTCTGCTACACATGTATATGTGGGTCTAGGGAGAGAACTGGCTGCAGACACACAGCATTCTGGTACACATGTATATGTGGGTCTAGGGAGAGAACTGGCTGCAGACACACAGCATTCCGCTACAAATGTATATGTGGGTCTAGGGAGAGAACTGGCGGCAGACACACAGCATTCTGCTACACATGTATATGTGGGTCTAGGGAGAGAACTGGCTGCAGACACACAGCATTCTGCTACATATGTATATGTGGGTCTAGGGAGAGAACTGGCTGCAAACACATAGCATTCCACTACACATGTATATGTGGGTCGAGGGAGAGAACTGGCTGCAGACACACAGCATTCTGCTATACATTTATATGTGGGTCTAGGGAGAGAACTGGCGGCAGACACACATCATTCCACTACACATGTATATGTGGGTCTAGGGAGAGAACTGGCTGCAGACACACATCATTCCTCTACACATGTATATATGGGTCTAGGGAGAGAACTGGCGGCAGACACACAGCATTCTGCTACATATGTATATGTGGGTCTAGGGAGAGAACTGGCGGCAGACACACAGCATTCTGCTACTAATGTATATGTGGGTCTAGGGAGAGAACTGGCTGCAGACACACAGCATTCTGCTACACATGTATATGTGGGTCTAGGGAGAGAACTGGCGGCAGACACACAGCATTCTGCTACTAATGTATATGTGGGTCTAGGGAGAGAACTGCAACAGACACACAGCATTCCGCTACACATGTATATGTGGGTCTAGGGAGAGAACTGGCGGCAGACACACAGCATTCTGCTACTAATGTATATGTGGGTCTAGGGAGAGAACTGGCGGCAGACACATAGCATTCCACTACACATGTATATGTGGGTCTAGGGAGAGAATTGGCGGCAAACAAACAGCATTCGGCTACACATGTATATGTGGGTCTAGGGAGAGAATTGGCAGCAAACAAACAGCATTCGGCTACACATGTATATGAATTATGGCTTTTATATTTATTTGAGGGTGTTTTCACATATTCACTTGAATTTTGAGGATTTGAAGGACAGTGCAGAACTTGATTTATTCATTTATTTATTTAGTCTGAGTACACTGGAAAAGCTCATCTTTTAAAGCACTGTATTTGTAAAGCAAACATTTTTTTGCCGATTGATAGTAAATTACACTGTGGAACGCTACCGACTTCCACTCTTATTGGCTTCAAGCAGACAAGACTAAGCAATACCTGTGCTTTTAACAGAACATTTTAAAATCATCCCCCAAAACACTAAATGTACTTACCTAATTTTCCAGAAAGCTGCTCCTCCAAATATTATTAATACAAGGGCAATGACAATTATTGTAATTGCTGCCACACTTCCTGTAGAAAAAAAAAAAGAATTGAAAACTTTAAATATAATAGTTACTGTAAATATGTTGGGAAAATCGTATACAATATAGGAAAAATATCCAAAAAGCACCAAGATTGACTAAACTTGTAGCCTTATTAATTGAGACAAAGTGTTAAATGCTGTAATTCATACCAGCCAACCGGAAATCATCTATGGAGTAGGTGGGTTAATCAACTGGAAAAAAAAGATCTTTACAATATGTAAAAGAGGATGGCAAAAGTACAGGTAAAGTCACATGGTTAGCAGCTAGAAAAAAAGAGGGATCTTTATTATTATTAATATTAGTATACAGGATTTATATAGCGCCAACATTTGGCACAACACTATACAACACGGGGGCAGACAGTAAATTAACAATACAATTCAATACAGGAGGAATCTGAGGGCCCTGCTCGTTAGAGCTTACAATCTAAAATCTGCTTTAACCACTTCCTTACTGGGCACTTAAACCCCCCTCCTGCCCAGACCAATTTTCAGGTTTCAGCGCTGTTGCATTTTGAATGTCAATTGCGCGGTCGTGCGACGTTGTACCCAAATAAAATTGATGTCCTTTTTTTCCCACAAATAGAGCTTTCTTTTGGTGGTATTTGATCACCTCTGCGGTTTTTATTTTTTGCGCCATAAACAAAGAGCAACGATTTTGAAAAAAGAACAATATTTTTTACTTTTTGCTCTAATAAATATCCAAAAATAAAAAATAAAACAAACAATTATTCATCGGTTTTGGCCGATTTATATTCTTCTACATATTTTTGGTAAAAAAAATCGCACTCGGCGTTTATTGATTGGTTTGCGCAAAAGTTATCGCATCTACAAACTATGGGAATTGATTTATGGCGTTTTTATTATTATTTTTTTTTTTACTAGTAATGGCGGCGATCTGCGATTTTTATTGGGACTGCGATATTGGGGGGGACATGTCGGACATTTTTGACACTTTTTTGGGACCAATGACATTTATACAGCGATCAGAAATTTAAATGTCCACTGATTACTGTATAAATGTCATTGGCAGTGAAGGAGTTAACCTGAAGGGGGCAGTGAAGGGGTTAAATATGTTCCCTGGGTGTGTTCTAACTGTGGGGGGGCGGGGCTGGCCGGGACATAACAGATCTAACTGATCCCAGTGACAGGGATCAGTAGATCTGCTTGTCCCCCTCTCACAGAACGGGGAACCGCCGTGTTTACATCGGCGGTTCCCCGTTCTACAGCTCTGTAAGGCGATCGCGTGTCAGGAGCGGACATCGAGTCCGCCCGACCCGCTTGCACGCCCACGCAGCGTGCGGCGGCCGCGCGCCGCTCGTGAGAGCGCGCAGGGGGCGTGTTAAGGAACGGACGTCTATAGACGTCCTCCCGGAGATTCAGATCCGCGCTGTAGACGTCTTTCGTCTATAGCGCGGATCTCTACTGGTTAATCAGTGGCGGCCTGTCCCCCTAATCCATGCATCCGGCCCCTAATCTACATGCAGGGCGCCAGACACATGGATTCCAACGGGTATTTTTTTTTTTGAAGCACATAATTAGAGCCTGGGGCTCTAATTGGCTTCAAAAAAGGGTGGTCTCAGGGGAAAAAAAGAGCACTGCGCTCTGAGCCCACCATGTTGTGTGACAATAGTGGTCGTCAAAATCCTGTCCGTCTCTTGCGCTGGGGGGGATGGGAGGGGTAGGGGTGATCGTTGCTAATCCATCTGGTCAATTCAAACTCACCATGTGATGAAAAACTTAAAGTGAGTTTTAGTTGTGCTTTACTTTTCAAGCCTTCCTTTAGGCTTTTTATTGTGATAGGTATCATCCCTGACCACTAGGAGGCAGAAGGGGCAAAACGTTTACAGGATTGACATATCATTCCAGCCATTTGAATCTAGGTTTCTGACAGCTATTTTCTTCCTAAAGCACACACTCTTCCAAATTTCATCACTTGCACAAGCTCTGTAAGCATTGTTAAAATAAGCTATTAAACACTTCAGCCCGGAAGGATTTCCCACATTAGGACCAGAGCACTTTTTGCGATTCGGCACTGCGTCCCTTTAACTGACAATTGCACGGTCGTGCGACATTGTACCCAAACGAAATTGGCGTCCTTTTTTTCCCACAAACAGAGCTTTCTTTTGATGGTATGTGATCACCTCTGCGTCATTTCTGATCGCCGCTATAAACAAAAAACGATCTAAAATTTTGAAAAAAAAACCAAATATTTGTTACTTTTTCCTATAATACATGTCCAAAAAAAAAGTAATAAAAAAATAAAATGTATTCATCAGTTTTGGCTGCTATATCTACTTCTACATATTTGTGGTAAAAAAAAAAATCACAATCTGCGTTTATTGATTGGTTTGCGCAAAAGTTGCTGCGTTTAAAAACCATGAGAATTAATTTATGGCGTTTTTACAATTTTTTTTTTTACTAGTAATGGGGGCAATCTTTATCGGGACTGCGATATTGCAGCGGACATGTCGGACATTTTTGACACTTTTTTGGGACCACTGACATTTATACAGCGATCAGAAATTTAAATAGCCACTGATTACTGTATAAATATCACTGGCAGGGAAGGGGTTAACCTGCAGGGGGCAATGAAGGGATTAAGTGCGTTCCCTAGGCGTGCTCTAACTGTGTGGGGGCTGGGCTGCCAGGGGCATTAGAGATCTAACTGATCCCGATGTCAGGGATCAGTAGATCTCTGTCATGCCGCCTGTCACAGCGGCTCCCTGCTTTTCTTCTCTAACAGACATTGAGTCCACCCGACCTGCGGCCCCACCTAGCTGCGTGTGCACGGATCGCCGTTTATAGGCGGCGATTCACGCTATCGTGCCACTCTGCAGCAGTAAATATACGCGAGGCGGTCGGGAACCGGTTAAATTGTTACTAAACCCAGGACCCTGCATTCGCTATATTTGGTCTCCCACAGTACACAGAGCATGGAAATTCAATTATTTTAGTAAATATAAACCGCTAAATACCTTAAATACCTTTTCTCATCAGCAGCTAAAGCAGTCTTGTGACTTCTATCAGTGTCTGGATAAAGCTTGTAGGAGGAGTTTTCATTCAACTCTGACTGCCCTATGAGGCTGCAGGACCCCTGACCCTCTGTCTGGACAGTGCTGATTGGCCCTGTGCTGATTACAAGTGCTCTCCCAAGAAAAAAATACTCTCTAGCAATACACACCAAACTGAGCATGTGCAGCTTGTCCCCAAGGCTCTGTTCTATCAGCAGAAAAATTGGGGACAGTGGAAGGAGGGGAGGTTTAGAGAGGACAGGATCAAACAGCCTTTTTACACATTGCAGAGGATTAACGCCTTAGGTTCCACAGTGAGTATAACATGCATGGTTTACTGCATATACAGACTGATTTTACTGTAGTGGGTTTAGTAACACTTTAAGTAAACTGAAAGCATAAAATAAATTATATCTGAGTCCATACTCAATATACCATACATTATACAACCTCCTCCAGGTTTTTCCTATACTTGCACTACTTTAGTATGCCCAAAGATTTACAATGGACTATGGGGTTGATTTACTAAAGTCAAATAGACAGTGCACTTTGCGCTCCACAGCTTAGTAAATGAGGTAAAGCTTCACTCTGCAAAGAATACCCAATCACATACAAGGGAAATAAAAAAACAGCATTTTTACTTGCACATGATTGGATGATAGAAGTCAGCAGAGCTTCTGCTCATTTACTAAGCTCTGGAGCAACTGCACTTTGCAAAGTGCACAGTCTATTTTCCTTTGGTAAATCAACCCCATAGTCTATTGTAATTAAATTAGGTAAATCAACCCCTTTATGTATATTTTAAAGCTGAACTCCAGCCTTACCTCCAGGTTTACAGGCTCTTTTCCAGTACGGAAATGGGCTACTCTGATTTCACTGTACATTGTAAGCTTCTTAGGCCTCATACACACAGACGTTTCTTAAAAAATAAACACAACGTCAGGCCCGACATCAAGGAAAAAAAATCAGCGTTTTTGGGCGTTATTCATCGGCGTTAGTGAGCGTTAGCGCCAATAGACTTTTTTTAAAAAAAAATCATCCCTCTGCTATATTTCAACCCAAAAATGTCTGCGTCAAAAAACGGCAGTTAACACCGGTACGGCGTTAGTGAGCGCTTCGTGGCGTCTGCGTCAAAAAATGCCAAAACGTTACAGCCTCAGAACGCGCTGGCCGTGGGTTCTAGTTTCAGCTCACTAACGCCGACGCCAACTTCAGCTCAAAGACGTCGGAGTTTTTATGGGGCCATTGACTAACATGGAGAGCTGAAAAATACGCCACAAAACGCTGGCGTCAAAAAACGCCCGTGTGTATGAGGCCTAATAGTGTGGATTAGAAGATGTAGCATGTGAGATAAAGACAAGGAAACACCAGTGTAGCATAAAATATTAATGTCCAGGCTGAAGGATGGCTTAGCATCATCTGATCTGTCTTTTTTTCCACCTCACCCTAACTGTCCATGACCCACCTCATTCATTTTGCTCCTAGTTTTTAAGATTATGGAGGCTCAGCATTTCATGTGAGCATTACATAGGGTGGTCTGCATGCAAATGCATCCTGCCTAGGAATGCCCACTCCTCCAGACTGACATCCACCCATCATGTCTCCCAGGATCCAGCCCTCTGCTTGTATGAGGACTGAGGGTTCTAAACTTCAGCTTTAGGCCTCATGCACCCAGGACGTTAAAAAAAAAAAAATCTAAAAACATCAGTAGCTTTGTAGTGAGTTTTTCAGCTTTTATCAGCGTTTTGCACTAGCGTTTTTTTTTTTTTTCATGGACCAAAAACGTCCAAAAGCATTGGTGAGCGGCGTTTTTGAGCAGTAGCCTTTTTTTTCCCTTCAATGGATCTAAAACGTCCAAAAGTTGGTGAGCTGTGTTTTTGTGCGTTTTTGAGCGTTTTTACAGCTGAAAAACGTCTCTCAGAAACTGCTAGTCTTGGGGTTTTTTTTACAGCTCAAAAACGCCCCAGCCAAAACAGTTGATAACAGCCTATGTGTGCATGGACACATAGGGTAACATGATGGAGGGTTTATTGACTGTAGGAAAAAACGTCTGCAGCTAAAAACAGCAGCTGTAAAAACGTCCAAAAACGTCCTGTGTACATGAGGCCTTAAGCTCAATAATTCTGCTGACCTTTTTTAACTGCTAATTCATAGCTGTCATATGTTTGAATTGGGTGGCTGTGAAATTGTGGTCAGCCCCAGTACACTTATCAGTGATACATGACACATCTTAGTAGCTGCCATGTTTATTTAATGACATGTTTTCCTGAAAGATTAAATTGGCAGCCACTCCCAGAATTTTTTCCCCGCCAATATATTGTATACTGTATGGCTATTGTGTCATACAGTATCTCACAAAAGTGAGTACACCCCTCACATTTTTGTAAATATTTTATTATATCTTTTCAGATGACAACACTGAAGAAATGACACTTTGCTACAATGTAAAGTAGTGAGTGTACAGCTTGTATAACAGTGTAAATTTGCTGTCCCCTCAAAATAACTCAACACACAGCCATTAATGTCTAAACTGCTGGCAACAAAAGTGAGTACACCCCAAAGTGAAAATGTCCAAATTGGGGTTAAATTAGCCATTTTCCCTCCCCGATGTCATGTGACTCGTTAGTGTTACAAGGTCTCAGGTGTGAATGGGGAGCAGGTGTGTTAAATTTGGTGTTATCACTCTCATTCTCTCATACTAATCACTGGAATTTCAGCATGGCATCTCATGGCAAAGAACTCTGAGGACCTGAAAAAAAAGAATTGTTGCTCTACATAAAGATGGCCTAGGCTATAATAAGATTGCCAAGACCCTGAAACTGAGCTGCAGCACGTTGGCCAAGACCATACAGCGGTTTAATACGACAGGTTCCACTTAGAAAAGGCCTCGCCATAATCGACCAAAGAAGTTGAGTGCACATGCTCAGCGTCATAACCAGAGGTTGTCTTTGGGAAATAGACGTATGATCCCCTCCCTTCGGAGACTGGGCCGTAGGGCAGTATTCCAACATGATAACAACCCCAAACACATCTCCAAGATGACCACTGCCTTGCTAAAGAAGCCGAGGGTAAAGGTGATGGACTGGCCAAGCATTTCTCCAGACCTAAACCCTATTGAGCATCTGTGGGGCATCCTCAAATGGAAGGTGGAGGAGCGCAAGGTCTCTAACATCCACCAGCTCTGTGATGTTGTCATGGAGGAGTGGAAGAGGACTCCAGAGGTAACCTGTGAAGCTCTGGTGAACTCCATGCCCAAGAGGATTAAGGCATTGCTGGAAAATAATGGCGGTCACACAAAATATTGACACCTAGGGCCCAATTTGGAAATTTTCACTAAGGGGTTTACTCACTTTTGTTGGCAGTGGTTTAGACATTAATGGCTGTGCGTTGAGTTATTTTGAGGGGACAGCAAATTTACACTGTTATACAAGCTGTACACTCACTACTTTACATTGTAGCTAAGTGTCATTTCTTCAGTGTTGTCACATGAAAAGATAGAATAAAATATTTATAAAAATGTGAGGGGTGTACTCACTTTTGTGAGATACTGTATATAACAGGATGTGAACACATTTACATATGCAGCCAAAACAGTACAAAGTACAGTATGGTTCTTAAAACATATCCCTTCTAATGCAAGGTTAGTGGGCAGAGCCATGCAAATCAATCTGTTATACTCTATGGATAACAGTACACCTATAATTGTTTGTCTATGCCACAGATATAGTCTAATGGTTCTGGATGTACACATAGCCACAGGGGCATACAGGATGGAACTGCATGATTGCACCCACTATCCTTAAGCCCTGGTTCACATTGACACGATTTGGCATGTGATTTGACATGCCAAATTGGCAGCAATTGCCAACAATGGCACCGCTTAAAAGTCAAAAAGTAGTTCTTGTACTACTTTTTGCGATTTCAGGTGCGATTTCCATAGGCATCTGTGTAGAAACTCGCACAGATGCCTGTGAAATTGCTGCTGAAATCAGGACTGACATGCGGGAATGAAATGGCCCGAGTTCAGCTGAACAATTTCATTCCCGCACTCAGTGTGAACCCAGGCTAAAGGTGAATTCCAGGTAAGGGTTTTGTTCCCATAGTTACATTGGTCCAATTTGGAAAAATGTAAGTATGCCTATTCCATATTTGGGCGTGTTTTCTGGATCTGTGTTGTGATGACATATAAATACCATCTGTTTCTTGAAGGCATTTTGTACTTCTAAAGAAAAGCCATAAACTTGACTAATGAAAATCAAAATTAACCCCTTCCTTACCGGGCACTTAAACCCCCCTCCTGCTCCAGACCAATTTTTGGCTTTCAGCGCTGTCGCATTTTGAATGACAATTGCGCGGTCGTGCGACGTTGTACCCAAATAAAATTTGCGTCCTTTTTTTCCCACAAATAGAGCTTTCTTTTGGTGGTATTTGATCCCCTCTGCGTCATTTCTGATCGCCGCTATAAACAAAAAATGAGCGACAATTTTGCAAAAAAGAACAATATTTTTTACTTTTTGCTAAAGTACAAATCCATTAAAAAAATTATTCATCGGTTTTGGCCGATATATATTCTTCTACATATTTTTGGTAAAAAAAAAAATCGCAATCGGCGTATATTGATTGGTTTGCGCAAAAGTTATCGCGTCTACAAACTGGGAATTGATTTATGGCGTTTTTATTATTTTTTTTTTTTTTTACTAGTAATGGCGGCGATCTGCGATTTTTATCGGGACTGCGATATTGGGGCGGAAATGTTGGACATTTTTTACACATTTTTGGGACCAATGACATTTATACAGCGATCAGAAATTTAAATGTCCACTGATTACTGTGTAAATGTCATTGGCAGTGAAGGGGTTAACCAGCAGGGGGCAGTGAAGGGGTTAAATATGTTCCCTGGCTGTGTTCTAACTGTGGGGGGGCAGGGCTGGCCGGGACATAACAGATCTAACTGATCCCAGTGACAGGGATCAGTAGATCTGTTATGTCCCCTGTCACAGAACGGGGAACCGCCGTGTTTACAACGGCGGTTCCCCGTTCTGAGGCTCCTGAAAGTGATCGCGGGTCTCGGGCGGACATCGAGTCCGCCCGACCCACGGGCATGCTCGCGCAGCGTGCGCGCGCCGCCGCTGCCGCCAGGGGGCGCGCAGGAGCATGCGCACTGGAGGACGTCCATGGACGTCCTCCCGGCATTTCAGGTCCGCGCTGGAGCCGTATTTCGGCAATAGCGCGGACCTGGAGTGGTTAAATACAAGCAAAAGTAAAAAACATAGCAAATTGACTGCTCTTGACCATAGCCAAAAAAACAAGCAAAAAAAACCCCGTCATTTATTATTTAACCCAACGGAACTAAGGAATGATAACTGGACTCTGATTTATCACTTTACACTATACAGTGCCTTGAAAAAGTATTCATACCCCTTGAAATGTTCCACATTTTGTCATGTTACAACCAAAAACGTAAATGTATTTTATTGGGATTTTATGTGATAGACCAACACAAAGTAGCACATAATTGTGAAGTGGAAGGAAAATGATCAATGGTTTTCAACATTTTTTACAACTAAATATCTGAAAAGTGTGCATTAATATTCAGTCCCCTTTACTCTGATACTCCTAACTAAAAGCTAGTGGAACCAATTGCATTCAGAGTCCACCTATGTGTAATTTAATCTCAGTATAAATACAGCTGCTCTGTGAAACCCTCAGGGGTTTGTTAGAGACCCTTAGCCTGCATTCATTCCGACTTAGGCAGGCTTTGCTAGGCGACTTTCAGCGCAACTTCAGGAGACTTACAGCGTGGCTTCGTGCCAGGTGACTTTGCCTGTGACCAATCAGAGAAGGGAGGGAGGAGGTTGCCTTCAAAAATTATTTTATTTAAAACTGTAAAGTTGCTTCAATATCGATGGGGGATCTGACTTGGAGGCGACTTATATTGAATTCTATGGGCTCAAGTCGGATAGAAGTCGCCTTGAAGTCGTGCAGGAACCTTGGAGCGACTTCAGTAGTGTACATTAAGACGGCTCCCATTCATTTCAATGGGACAATACATTTATGTTTTTGGTTGCAACATGACAAAATGTGGAAAATTTCAAGGGGTATAAATATTTTTTTAAGGCACTGTATATATATATATTTAAATATGCGGTATATATCTATATATATACTTTATATACCTTTATAGTTTATAACCTTCATTATCAAAAAGGAACGTTTCTTGTTTGCTAGGATGTCCAGTTGTTCAGGGGACAATCCCTGATATTAGGGGACTGTCCCAGGAAAAAATGTTCCCACTTTTGTCCCTGTTAAAAGAATGTGTCCCCGATTTCTGTCTAGCTTTAACTACTCGACCTCCTGAAGATTTTACCCCCTTCATGACCAGAGCATTTTTTTGCTATTCACACTGCACTACTTTAACTGATAATTGCGCGGTCATGCAACACTGTACTCAAATGAAATTTATATAATTTTTTCACACAAATTGAGTTTTCTTTTGGTGGTATTTGAATATTTGAGATTTTGAAAATTTTGGGGAAAAAAAAAAAACAATATTTTTTACTTTCTGATATAAAACATACAATAAAAAATGTAGTGGTGTCCTCGACCCCTAAAGGCCTAGTGGTGACCTCCAGAGTCAGGGAGAGCTGACGTCCTTCATCGAAGTGTGGGTTATTAGGCATGGTGGGTGTAATGCAAGTTGGAAACATGGGCGCCAGTCACTTTTTGAACGCAAGAAAAAGAGATTTATTGTCCCTTAAACAGAACTGGTGGAGAGAGGGTTAGGGCCAGGACACCCTTAGACAATAGCAATTGGCAGACTCTGAGACAAAAATAATAGCCATACAGATGGAGGGCCTTTAAGCTGGATGCAGCAACTGTATTTGTAGAACTGCTGTCTCCTATGGCAACTGAAGTTTCAACAGTCAACAGAGATCTGTTCACGTAACTCACAGTAACCCATTATAGATCTTCTCTCACATCTCACAGTATCCTACTGTAGATCTTCACTCACTGAGCTCCCGGTCTCTTACTAGACTTCAAGATCCCAGTTGTCACTGAATCCCCTGAGCTCTTCCACAGCTAACCCACTATATAATCCTCAATCACCCCTGCTAACCCGCTGGGTCCCTGGCTTGGCACTCTGCTGAAGCTTTCCCACTTGTTCACTGTCCCTGGCTGGTAAAATGGCTGCTCTGGTACTTCTTTAGACTTCCATACACTGGCGTCTGATATCAGGAGTGGTTGTCCCTTATGGCAACTGCTTTCCATTTACCTCTGGCCTTGATCCTCACTTGCCCCTGGCGACAGGAGTGGTCGTCCCCTATGGTAACCGCTTGCAACGATTCGGTTCTCCATCCGGTGGAACCTCTGCAACTTGGTTGGGCTTGCGGCCTTGAAGCCCCAACTCTGCACTGCTTCTCTCAAACCTGGATAGGCCTCAGACAGCCTAGCAGTCAGGTGCTCCCTGGATAGGCCTCAGGCTTCTGGCCTAGCAACCCGGAGCCTTGTAACACACGTCCACCCAGACAGCCATCCAGGTGGTACAGAACCCCGATCACCTGACTCCTCCCAAATAAAAAGGCTCTCTCAGCAGGCCAAGGAGCCAAAGAAAACCCCTGGCAATTGGATGAGACAACCTATCCACCCCTAGTCTGGATTGACTATGCCCTTGTCATTCTAATGCCACAGGCAACAATGCCACCTAGTGACAGAAGAGAGAGATGCATCAAATCCATAGTTAGGGAAAAGTCAGTGGATCCCCCTAACAATTAGCCAGGCTAATTACCACCTAGCAAACGAAATTTGTTAGCAACCCTACCTAAGACCAGGGTGTTACAAACATTTTAAAAATCAAATTTCTTCATAAATTTAGCCCAAAATCCCAATAAGCATATATTATTTGGTTTGTGCAAAAGTTATAGCATCTGGTATAGATACTGGAATTATTTATTTATACATTTTTTATACTAGTAATGGTGGTGATCAGCGGCTTATAGTGGGACAATCTGACAGTAGCTGATGCTGGCTGGGGGGTACACTGACTGACACTGACATTAATAGTGACACTAATACAGTGCTAGTACTATACTACTAATGACAGTGGCTGGGAAGGGGTTTAACATCTAGGGGCAATACAATCTGTATTATGTCCAATGTGTGTTCCACAGCCCATAGTGGTGCCGTGGAACATCTCACCTCAGCTACCGGAGATGATGTTTTTAATGGGCCCCAGGCTCTCGGTAGCATGCCACCAATGCACAGTCACCTTTGTAAGTATATATAGGAGGATGTGGATATCCCCTATTCATATTCTTTTTCCCTTGTATATACTAGATTTTTGACATCTTTATACACTTAATTACAGACATCGATCACACGCTTGCTCCTGATGAGTGATTGTAAGTCACGAAACGCGTCAAACTTACACATGCTGTGTTCCATATCAGCTACAGATTTATACATGAATATTTGGTCCATGCTAGATGTTCCTTCAGGTTTATATATGTAAATTTGCCATCATGTCAGTTAAAGGTCTTTACTTTAAGGAGTAGAATTCTTGGATATACAGATACTTTTTGGTCATCATGTTTGTAATTATGTAAATATATGAAATTTATTGGAATTTTTTACCATGTTATATATTTTTGTACTTTTTTACATTTATGATTCTAAATATGGATATGTATGTTTTGAATGTTAATAAATTATACATATTTACAGATACCTTTCGTTCATTTCCAACCGCACACTTCATTTAAAGTCCCACTCCTGTTCTTCATAATACAATTTAATAGAGGTGGAGGCATATGGCCCTTCCAGACAATTGTTTCATTTAAAGTCCAGAATCTTACCTCCCCCTTTTTTTGCTCTAAGTGTGTATTATGTGCTGCTTTTACTAAGCGAACTTGCTGCTTTTTTTTCCTTGCCTTGCAGGGAATAAAAAAACAGTAAGATTGCCGGTCAGTGTTCAGAGCTCCATGTTGTTTAGAACACAGAGCTCCCTTCTGTGAATGACGGAGCCAATCAGCGGGTCTCGGCGAGCAATCATTGGCCGGCACCCGCTGATTGGCTTGTGCTGTAATGAATCACAGCACAGCTGGGGCAGCGGGAACTCACCAGCAACGCCATTCTAAGTTGTGGTGAGTACAATTTAGGGAGCGGGGAATGTGTGCTGAAGGTGGGTTTGTCATGGGGGGGCTGTATTGGGAGGAGGTAGGAATTTTTGTTTGGAAGGTACTCAGTGCTTGACTTACTTTAGGCCTCTACACTCTGTGTGTTAGGTACTGTTAACTCAGAGTAAAGTAGGTGTTATTAAACCATACCCCCTTAGGTCCTCCCACTATTGGCACAACTTGGTCACACCAAACCTTAGATGTAGCGTACTTTGTGTGCCGCTATTATCCCTGTCCCCTGCTTCACCCCCCATTAACATGGGCATGGTCAGAAGGGTATCCCCATATTTAATATTAAAAATCTGGTCACCTTATTCTTTTCACCTATTCTATTGTTTATTCTCACATTTTGACAGGGTCCTGAATGACCCTGACTCCATGGCCAAACTCTGCCAAACCATGGTGTACACTCTAGTCTTTCCAGTCCCACTACAAAATGGGAGCCTAAAGGAAGGACTGTTGTTGTAGGGACCAGTATGATGAGTGTATACGGGAAGGGCTGGGCTCCAGACAGTACAACCAGCTGCCCTTGTTCTGCCAGTAGTGTTATTGAAGTCTGTGAAGTCTGTGTGACTGGCTGACTGATATCATATGTTAGCACAGCTGACCTTGTTTGCTTCTCATTTGTCATCTGTCTGCCTTTGTAGCGGCACACTACATCAGTCAATTCATGTTTCTTCATAAAGAATTCTAATAACCACACCACTTATCTGGAGACACAGAGAGGATTGAGAACAGTTTAATAAGATTCTATAATTCTATAGTAGGTCTAGCAAAAATCCAGAAATAAAGGAATATGGTATAGTGCCTGCACTCTGATCGTTTAACCCTTTCGCTGCCAGAGCCATTTTTTTACTTTTTTTTTTTTTTTTCACACATTTAAAAAATCATTTTAAGCCTGGTGATGACAAAAAAACTCCAAACATTATATATTTTCTGAAAGCAGACATGCCAGAGAATAAAATATTGGTATTGGAGGTCTAGGAAAAGCAAAATTTTAGTATAAAAACAAATGTGTTGGGGTGTTATACCGCGCTTAGTCGAATGTCAATCATCAGCAAGCAGTGTCACAAAGTGAAAAAAAGAAAAAAAAAAAAAAAAAGGTATGGGGTTAATGTGCCTGTGCTTGTGGTATCTAATTGTTGAAAAAATCATAAATCTTATCAAACAAACTATCTAAATACATGGGTCAGCTAGTGACCACAACGGTCTGCATAGCCTGTAGACATTTGCAAATTAAGGTAAAAACAATCTTGTGCAACAATATTATAGAAAGTATATATATATTGTGAAAAAAATACTTAATAGGGCTGTATACCCTTGTATTAAAGTGCAAATATAAGTAATACAGAATACAAAATTCCATGTTGAGGCTATAAAGCCTTTGACTAAAGTGTAAACAAACAAAATTGTGAAAAGTTCAAAAAGTGCTCTTCCCAGGATCAGAATCACCCGATTGTGATGCCACCACCAAAAGTAAGTAGGAGGCTTACCGGATGAAGAGGACCCACTGGGCATATGCCGCAGTGAGTGAAACAAGCTTTGGTGTCAACACACCCAAACTTATCTTCCGACTCTCCAAATCTATAGGCAACTCTGTCTCCCAACATCAATAGATTTTCCACAGGATCAACTGGGCTAGATGGTATAACTTTGCAGTCATCCAGACAATGATGTCAAACAACGCCAATGGATAAGAGCCAGACAGGCTGCCAGAAAGCTCACATGTGAGGGATATCAAGCCAGTGTGTATGACGCTAAACAAGACCAGGAATTGTTGCTAGAGACAGCAGTGGAGAACAATATGACCAAGGACGGAACTGAGACTCCAAGAGTTAAAGACTGCCAGTTGAGTATAACACTCAGACGAGTACATTTGTAATGGGCTGGATGTATAAAGCCATAAAACAAAGGCTGGTAGGTGATCAAAAACGGCCCTTGTTTAATGGGGTCTCACAGGTACCAGCTGCTAGGTTTGATAAGTCCCTGCACATGGATCCCAGCAAAAGCAGACGCATTACAAACGGACTCGTCTGAGGGTTATACTCACCTGGCAGTCTTTAACCCTTGGCGTCTCAGTTCCGTCCTTGGTCATGTTGTTCTCCACTGCTGTCTCTAGCTACAGTCCCTGGTCTTGTTTAGCTTCATACACACTGGCTTGATATCCCTCACATGTAAGCTTTCTGGCACGCTGTCTGGCTCTTATCCATTGGCGTTGTTTGAAATCATTGTCTGGATGATTGTTGAGTTATACCATCTAGCCCAGTTGATCCTGAGGAAAATCTATTGATGTTGGGATACACAGTTGCCTATAGATTTGGAGAGTCGGAAGATAATTTTATGCCCAGTGGGTCCTCTTCATCCAGTAAGCCTCCTACTTACCTTTGGTGGTGGCATCACAATCGGGTGAATCTGATCGTGGGAAGAGCACTTTTTGAACTTTTCACAATTTTGTTTTTTTGCACTTTAGTCAATGGCTTTATAGCCTCAACACGAACCTTTGTACTCTGTAATACTTATGTAGCACCCCTCTAGTTTGGGTATTAGTGAGTGTATATTGTTTTTGGCTCTCTCTGCTTAACAGGAAGGCAGATAGGTAAATTGATATGCTATCTGCTTATCAGAGAGCCTTGATTTGAGTAAGGTCTGTTCGGTGTGCTCTGGTGCTGATTCATGTGGTCTGGAGAGTTTTACACTGTCCAGTAGTATTGGTCCCTATTGGACAGTGGGAGGAAAACCTGGCCAGTGACAGCAGGTGTATGTGGAGGTGGTTCTGACCAACAAGCAAGGGAGCTGCCCCCACTGCATCTTGGGTGAACACCTTCATATAAAAAAGAGCACATGGGCTCAAGGTTGGGAGTTCCAGCCCACCCAGACCTCAGGGGTGGAGGTGTATGTTCAGCTCCTGGCTGCTAGGCTTGAGGCCTATCCAGGAGGCTGTGGATGCTGGGCCTGGGCAAGGCCTAGCTGAAGTTGCTGAAGCTGCAGCCCAAAGTTCTTTAGAAGCTGACAGAGGGAGGACGTCCTTGGATCCTGTCTGGTATCACAGTGGCAAAGTGTCACTTGGAAGTTAGAAAGAGGCTATCGACTGTCCCGGGACATGGTGTGAGTACAGACCCGTGAAGGGATCCCTGAGACTGTGTTGCTAGAATCTCCCTCCTGCCCTCATAATCAGCTAACTAGGTGTGTAAGCTAGAAAGGAGACACTGGTGAGTGTCTTGAAGAACAGAGTCCGGCTTATCCTGTACTGCTTAAAAAGGGACCTGTTCCACTGGGATCAGCCTGCCATAAATTGCCATTGGTAGTCTGCTACATTGAGTTAGAAAGGAGACACTGGTGAGTGTCTTGAAGAAGCAAAGTACGGCCTGTCTTTACTGCTTAAAACGGGACTTGTTTCACTAGGATAAGTTTGTTAACGGTGTCGCTGAAGTCAGCTTGCTACTTGCTTTATTGGAGTCAGCCTGCTACCTGCATTACTGAGATCAGTCTGCTATGTAGTGTCACTGACAGTCTGCTGTACAGAGATAGGGAGAAGTTGTCCTCATCTGAAGTCATGGTGGGCAATCTGACACTAGCTGGTGCTGGCTGGGGGTACACTAGCTGAATAACTGACGTTGACATCAATAGTGACATTAATACAGTGATCAGTGCTACTGTCACTGTACTAATGACACTGGCTGGGAAGGGGGGTGATCAAGGGGTTAAATGTGCGCCTAACAATGTTTACTGCGTGTTATGTGCTGCTTTTACTAAGCAATCTTTCTGTTTTTTTCCTTGCTTTGCAGGGAATAAAAAACAGCAAGATCGCCTGTCAGTGTTCAGAGCTGCATGATTCTGGATAAAATGAGAATCACAATTTTTTTGCTTAGAATAAAGATCATGATCCTGTCACGATTCTCGCAGTAACATTATCTTTCACATTATACAAAAAAATTGGGCTAACTTTACTGTTTAGTTTTTTTTTTAACTTATTGAAGTGTATTTTTCCTAAAAAAATGCTTTTGAAAGACCGCTGCGCAAATAGTGTGAAATAAAATATTGCAACGATCGCCATTTTATTCTCTACGGACAGCTCTGAGCAGAGACCGGCTCTGCAATTGTTTAACATGAATCAGGGAAATGCTGTATTAAGATTGTGAGGGCGGTTGAATTGCAATCACAATTTTTTAACGATAAGGCCCCTTTCACACACACGGACCGTTTGTCCGTTTTTCATCCATCCGTTGATGGATGAAAAACGGACATCAATGCAACTCTATGGAAAAACGGATGACAACTGATGATCATTCATTTGCATCCGTTTTCATCCGCTTCCGTCAGCATCCGTTTTTTTGAACGGATGAAAGTCCTATTTTTCATCCGTCAAAAAAACGGATCGGACGAAAAACGGATGTAAACTGACGAACGGTCAATTTTACATCCATTTTTGCATTGGTAGTGAATGTAAAAAAAAAACTGATGAAAAACTGATGACCACAGATGAAAAAACGGATGAAAAAAAACGGATGAAAAAAACGGATGAAAAAACGGATGAGAAACGGATGAACTGATAAACTGATGAACGGTCCGTGTGTGTGAAAGGACCCTTAATCATGAAGCTCTACAACACAGAGCTCTTTTCCCTGAGTGACTGAGCCAATCAGCGCATGCAATCAATCATTGTCTGGCACCTGCTAATAGGCTTCTGCTGTAACAAATCACAGTACAGCCGGGGCGGCAGGTGCATACCCCCCACATGGAAGTGCTGATAACATATCAGGTACACCTGTGTTTGGCAGTCAGCAAATGGTTAAAGTACATGTACAGTGCCTTGAAAAAGTATTCATACCCCTTGAAATTTTCCACATTTTGTCATGTTACAACACAAAACGTAAATGTATTTTATTGGGATTTTATGTGATAGACCAACACAAAGTGGTACTTAATTGTGAAGTGGAAGGAAAATCATAAATCGTTTTCCAAATACATATCTGAAAAGTGTAGCATGCATTTGTATTCAGCCCCCTTTACTCTGATACCCCTAACTAAAATCTAGTGGAACCAGTTGCCTTCAGAAGTCACCTAATTAGTAAATAGAGTCCACCTGTGTGTAATGTATTCTCAGTATAAATACAGCTGTTCTGTGAAGCCCTCAGAGGTTTGTTAGAGAACCTTAGTGAACAAACAGCATCATGAAGGCCAAGGAACACACCAGACAGGTCAGGGATAAAGTTGTGGAGAAGTTTAAAGTGGGGTTAGGGTATAAGAAAATATCTCAAGCTTTGAACATCTCATGGAGCACTGTTCAATCCATCATCTGAGAATGGAAACGGTATGGCCCAACTGTAAACCTACCAAGATACGGCCGTCCACCTAAACTGACAGGCCGGGCAAGGAGAGCATTAATCAGAAAAGCAGCCAAGAGGCCCATGGTAACTTTGGAGGAGCTGCAGAAACCCACAGCTCAGGTTCGGAAGACTCTGTCCACAGGACAACTATTAGTTGCACACTCCACAAATCTGGCCTTTATGGAAGAGTGGCAAGAAGAAAGCCATTGTTGAAAGAAAGCCATAAGAAGTCCCATTTGCAATTTGCGAGAAGCCATGTGGGGGACACAGCAAACATGTGGAAGAAGGTGCTCTGGTTAGATAAGACCACAATTTAACTTTTTGGCCTGAAAGAAAAATGCAATGTGTGTCACAAAACTAACACTGCACATCACCCTGAACATACCATCCCCACCGTGAAACATGGTGGTGGCAGCATGATGTTGTGGGGATGCTTTTCTTCAGCAGGGACAGGGAAGCTGTTCAGAGTTGATGGGAAGATGGATGGAGCCAAATACAGGGCAATCTTAGAAGAAAACCTTTTAGAGTCTGCAAAAGACTTGAGACTGGGGCGGAGGTTCACCTTCCAGCAACACAACGACCCTAATCATACAGCCAGAGCTACAATGGAATGGTTTAGATCAAAGCATATTCATGTGTTAGAATGGCCCAGTCAAAGTCCAGACCTAAATCCAATTGAGAATCTGAGACAAGACTTGAAAATTGCTGTTCACAGAAGCTCTCCATCCAATCTGACAGAGCTTGAGCTATTTTGTAAAGAAAAATGGGCAAAAATGCCCTCTCTAGATGTACAAAGCTGGTAGAGACATCCCCAAAAAGACTTGCAGCTGTAATTGCAGTGAAACATGGCTCTACAAAGTATTGACTCAGGGGGCTGAATACAAATGCACCCCACACTTTTCACATATTGATTTGTAAAAAAAAGTGTAGAAAACCACTTATCATTTTCCTTCCATTTCGCAATTATGTGCCACTTTGTGTTGGTCTATCACATAAAGTCCCAATAAAATACATTTACGTTTTTGGTTGTTACATGACAAAATGTGGAAAATTTCAAGGGGTATGAATACTTTTTCGAGGCACTATACACTATATAATGCAGGTACTATGTAGAGTAACTGCTGTTTTATAAATAGGACCCAGAGTATAAAACAGTGTTATAGTAAGTAAGTAAAGTTATATAGAAAAAAACAAAATAAAATACAAACAAAGCACAGAAGTGTATTTTACAATTACACTCTACTTGCTTTGGCACAACAAAGACCATTCTTTTAAGGAAGTAAAATAAAAAAATAGGTACAGGAGAGTTCAATGACGTAAACTGTCAAATTCATGTGACAAACCTACGCCCATGGGACATCGCCGGCTCCACACCCATGGCCTACATTTTATAAATAACTTACTTCATTGTCCAGCAATGAGCAGAATCCACTCTCTTCTATGAATAGGCACTTAGGCAGGCCATACACGGAGAGATTTTCTTTCCTGCAACAACAGGTTGCAGGAAAGAAATTTGCTTTATTTCCCCATCAACACAGACAGTGTTAATGCGGGAATCCCTCCTGCCAGGCCATTGTCTTCTCCCGGCGGGGGGGGGAAGAAAACAGTGATTATTAGCAGTGACTATAGCAGCCAGCATGCTGGTTGTACCCAAGTTGACCGATCGATCAACTTGCTTCATTCAGCCAGAGCCGTACACGATTCGAATCTTGGCCGGTTAAATTAGAACCGTGTATAGCCTGCCTTATACAGCAAAGCATTAAAAAAAAAAAATCATATTGAGCTAAGCGCGGTAAACTGTCAGCTCAATAGTCAGGTTTATTCTGATTGGCTGGCATGAGTTTCTTAATTTTTTTACGTTATAATGGCACTTTGCACTGCTTCATTTCTGAATGAGTATGGAAAGAGAAGGCCTGTTTAATTGATTTGCATGTGAAGTAGAAAGTAATTGGGGCTAAAGCAGTTAAAAAAGTACATGTCGTTATAGCATGTGACCCTCCAGTTGGCTACTGACTTCCTTATCAGCGTTTCGCCTACTTAGATCTGATGAGGGTGATCTCAGTATCAGATGATCTAAAGCTGCACCAAGGTCATTTCTGTAGTTAAAAATTTCACACACTGTGTGATGTCCTGGCAACGTATTATAATGGCGTGCTTCTTAGGAAGGAAGATATTCTTTGGTACAGCTCACAGGAAGTGACAAGGACATGGCATTTCTCCAGAAATCAACATTTATTTTCTCGAACCATAAGTAGAACCATGACAAACGGGACTACTACAAATATTTATAAAAATACAAAATATCTTTATTTCATTACATGTTATAAAAACAATAGACAAACATGACAATATGTATATCCATTTGTGCTGAATATATTCATACAGCTATTACATAACTTAAATGGAGTAGATAAATGATTTCCCTAGTGTAAGTCTACGTGTTTCGCGGGACACCCGCTGCTTCAGGACTTCGGAAATCATATGTAGCATATAGCTGTAAGTATTATAAAGGAGAGAGAAAAAAAGACATGATACAGAATACATATATGCTAAACTATTTTGTACAAAAATTAATCATACAAAAAAATTTTTTTCTGCTTTTCATATGATTCCCGAAGTTCTGAAGAAGCGGGTGTCCCGCGAAATGCGTAGACTTACACTAGGGCAAATCATTTATCTACTCCATTTAAGTTATGTAATCGCTCTATGAATATAATCAGCACAATTGGATATACATATTGTCATGTCTGTCTATTATTTTTTTAACATGTAATTTATTAAAGATCTTTTGTATTTTCATAAACATTTGTAGTAGTCTCAGTTCTCAAAGGCATACTCAAAGACCCATTTGTTGTGGTTCTACTTATGGTTCTTATTTAGTCTGGGATGATGCCTAAAGCCTTGTACACACGGTGTAATGGTCGTATGACCGAACGGCCCAAATCGTATGCAATGACATGCAATAAGCGATCGTACAACCAAGCCGAACGTAGTGACGTGTTACGAACGTATAAAGAGGAAGTTCAGGTGCATGTAATTCGTGAATTAGGAACGAACAGACACTTCCAGGCGTTCCTGACTTCTGAGCATGCGTGTTTTGCACAATGCAACTTGTTGGACCAACTTCTCTATACACACGATACAAGGGTCGTACGACCGCTTGTTGGTACTACCAAAGTTTTCTAGTTTGCTCATACAACTCCTGTTGTACGACTGTCGTACTTCAGCTGTTCTAATCATGTGTACTAACGGTCGATTTAGCATACAATGAGCGGTCGTACGACCGTTTTCATATGTTTGTCGAACCGTATGTACGAGGCTTAAGAGAATATGAATAGGATTAATAAATGGCATCTCACCCCAGATTTCATATTTAGTACATTTATTTTCTCGACTTGCTAAAAATTGTCTTAGCTATAAAAAGAAGAAGAAAACGAATGCAGCCACCATATTGAAGGACTGTAAGTTTCAATATAATATATTTTTGTTTGTTTGGGTTTAGTTATCCTTTAAAATAGAAACATCTTTTTCCCTCACCACAGTCTTAGTAATGTCATAACATGCATTATGAGGGCATATTTCTTAGTTATTTGCTAGTGTGTGCTCTGGGGGATTGTGTGCTCCTGTGTGTCACCATACTGATTCTCTTAATTTGCAGGTTGGTCATCAGTAGAGCTGAACAAAAGCAGAGCAAATAAAAGCATTGGTGTTTGTTTTATACGACAACAGAGGAAAGGTTCAGTGAAAGTTGCAAACTACAGCAGTCACACTTTTATTGACTTTGGCACCAGTCCTAATCTACAATATCTACTCAGGAAGATGACAGTTATTAAAAATTAAATATGTCTTGTTTGCAGAAGGGTGATACTATTGTACCATAAATAAATATTCAACAGGGATTACAAATCATGAATTCTATATAATGCTATGAATTGTAGGTGCACAGTTTTTTTATGACTGCTAAAGAAATGCTTAAAACTCAACAACAGGCAAAACATTTTTTTTTATTTTAACCACTTAAGACCAGGCCATAGGATAAGGCCTTTTTCTGACACGTTTTTGTTGGAAAATTACTTAAATTAACACTTTAAAATTGTGCACGGTATTCAAAAATCTCCATAGGCGATGTTTTAAAAGCCTTTACAGGTCATCAGCTTAGAGTTATAGAGGAGGTCTGGTGCTAGAATTATTGCTCTTGCTCTGATGTTCGCCGAAATACCTCACATGCTTGGTGCGATCAATGATTATGTATGCGTGCGGGACCACTGAGTGTGTTTGCCTTTGTGCGTGAGCATGGGGGGAACGGGGCGCTTTAAAAAATGTATTTCATTTTTTTTATGTGACAGCAATAGGCAGTGACAGGTCCTCTTTATGGGGTGATCTAGGGTCAGTTTGATGAGATACTTTCTAAATTTAAAAATTACGCAGTTTACATCCGGGGAAGCCTGAAGTGATGAAAATGCTTGTCGTTTCCTATACCGTAGATTTCATAGGAAACCTTATGGTCCTCAACTAGCTTTATGGTAAGCCACCGGCTTTCATTCCATGCTCACAGGTGGGATGTTAGAGCCCAGAGAGTCATGGTCAACCCCTCCCGCCGCCTGTAAACGTCATCCAGATGCTAATTAGCCGCTAGGGTGGCTTTTACATAAAATTGTCCTGCAGAAATAATTAATACCGGGGTGATGCCTGTAGCTGCACGCCGTTGCTGACACTCCACTGTATACCAGGCGATTTTTTATCTATTGTCTTTTAAGTACCTCTTTTGGCGCAATAAAAGTGTTAATGGTTTACAGTCTACACATGAGGATGTTTCTGTTTATTTGAGCTATTCAGACAACATCTCTACGTATGAAGATTGAGTACATTCCGGGGATCCGGGCTTCCCATTGATCCATTCCAGTCTCGCCCCACTGATTTAAGCTCGTATGACCTCTGACTGAAAAGCAGTTGGTCATCATTTTTCGGTGAGTGGGGACACGAAGGGGGTCTGGCACAGTTTCACGGTGCACTTGGAATGTCATTTGAGCACTTTACTGAGCACTTTCAAGCACAAGTCACTTTGAAGATTATTAGTTGATTCACTTTCATCATTCAGCATCAGCACTTTTGAACATGGACTGATATATATGTCATCTATATTCATTGTCTAAAGATGGACTGATTGCATTTGGTGATATATTATTTGTTTTTTCACTTGCTGTTTCTACCTACAATTTAGATATTATTATTTTTTTATATTTATGCATGTTAAGGGGAGGCGCTATCCATTATATTGTTTATTTCTAATAGCAGATTTCCATCTGAGGGGAGCTGCCCCCCACCGTATGTGTATGTGCCTGTAGTGGGGACATACACTTGTAACATTCACATTTCACACTGTATGTGTGTGTGCCTGCAGTGGGGACATACACTTGTAATTTTCATAATTTCACATTTATGCGCACTATTACCCATTATCAGAGGAGGCGCTGTTTATTTGTTAAAGTACGGGGAAAAGAAGACACACATGGCATTCAAGACCAAACTAGGTTCTAATCCCACTCGAGAGGTAGCCCCCCAACTTTCTGTACCTTTGACCCCTGTCACTAGGATAGAAGATGAGGGGGCATTTCCCCAACAGGGACACATAACTTAAAATGGAGTTCCACTCTAAATTTTTTTTTTTTGCGGCATCCACTCTTTTAATACTGAATAGATGTAACCTTTTGTTTCCTTACTTTCAAACTGCCTAGTAATTACATGTATTTTTTACTCACAATTTTGTTTCTCTCACTGCTGGACTTTTCCATTTTAGGTGAGGGAATCTGAAGCCCATCCGTAATCTCCTGGCATCTCTTCCTGAAAGAAGTGCATAGTGGGTAACCATCATGCACTCCTCGATCTCGGTCCGCCTTAAATTGCGTCATTTCCTGCCTGGAAATAACATGATTTTACAGTACAGGGAAGCCCACTGACTCCTGGGAAATGATGAGTCACATCTCCCAGGAGGCCAGGCGAAGCAGGAAGTGAGGAGAAGAGCCTCGGACCTAAAAGGGGCAGATTACAGAGATCACCTAGCAACAAGTGACTTGGGTGAGTATAAAATTTTTTTCCTTCAAAGTTAAGTCTATATAGGCAAAGGACTTGAATGATGTAAAAAAACATTTCTGAGTGGAACTCCGCTTTAATAAAACACAACAGATGTACTTTCCCACTATATCTAGAACTATAAACAATAAGCATTCTGAAAGGTGCCTGTGCCAAGTGGCCAACCTTTTGTGTTCACAATGTCTACTTCAGTAATTTCAAGTTTCAGGGGCATCGGCCAGATATAGTATCTACATAGGTAGCTTGGTCCAAGCTGGACCAGTGTAACTATATAAAAATATATCATGCGTAGAATTATTTAATAAGGACAGCACAGTCTAAAGCAGCTATCAATCTGTTATGGAGGAAGATGAAGAAGAAGGGAGGAAAAGAGAGGAGGGGAGTGGTTTGGCGTCTCGGATTCTGGGCTGTTCATTTGTACTGATGCTTAAAGTGCACTTGGCTTCAATGCAATCTGGAAGTGCGCATTCAAGGGTGGCTGTACAAGACCATGTATAGGTATTAAAGCCACACTACAACAGGAAAGCAAGCTGGGACAGTGATTATTTGAGAAGCTGAAAGTAGAACAAAGGAAAGCTTTAGAAAATGAAGAAGCTGCATACAAGGCAAGTGCTGATGTCAACAGCTGAAAATGTTAATAAAAGTTTAGGTTTTAAATACACTTTATTGTTCATAGCCTGTGTACAGTGCACTTTAAAACAAGTCAGCAAGGCATTACGAAGTTGATTTAGCACACATTTCGAAGTAAAGCATGTAAAAAAAAAGAAGTAAACAGCGCAATGCACTTAAAGCCCAACTGTGGGCAAAAAAAAAAGGTTTCCCATGCAGCCGGACTGTGCCCGTACTGTACGTATTAACTGTTTGTTTTAGTCTAGGGGCTTGGAGAAAGCCTATACTTACTTCATCCTCCACTCTACCTGCAATCTGTGCTCCTCCACGATCCAGCGGTGGAATGTTCCTGACGTCCTCATGTCCTGAGCACGTCTAGGGGCGTGATGACGTCAGGAACAGTTCACCCTGCAAACAGTTGAAAAAAGTCTTTCTCCAGCCTTACACGTGTTACAGTTCAAGGCTCAAGGCTGGTCACGCCCCCTCTCCGAGTCCCACCCAATCAAGCTCCACCTGACCTCATCGCATGCTGGCATCATTAAAGCGGAGGAGGTAGGGGGAGGATCTGAGTCAGTCTGTATTATTAACCTCTGTGTTACACCAGCGCCACGGCAGTGTTTTGCAATATGAAGTAAACCAGGCTGCTGACTGTCCATGACAGAGCTTAGTTTTCATGATTCTGTCCTGGGCAATTAGGGCATGTTGGCAACTATGCATGCTAGGAGGATCGGAGGTTTTGGTGAGTATATCTCTGTTCTCCAATCCCCTAGACAAAAACAAGCAGTTGGCCCGTGCAGTGCGGGCACCGCACCACTGCATGGCAAAAAAAATTTCTACCCGGAGTAGCACCACCCCCTGGTGGATATGACAATGACAACCATCCAAATGGTATAACACTGCATTTTATTACATGGGTTAGTGTGAACCAGGCCTTGGTGTGCATAGTCTGGGCACATGATAACTGAGGTGGGCATGAAGACTCCCTGCTTTTTACCATATGGTGATTACTGAAGCTGGGTCCTATTGTGAGTGCTGCTGTATTGATTTTAAGGAAATCCACTGGGGCATTTGGCAAGCTGGTAATGTGAATGAACACATAGGTGTTAACATATCTTGGAACAGCAGTAAAAGCATGTTAAAACAAGCCTTCCTTTGTCTTTATATCATTACAATGCCTATAACTATAAAGGTGAACGGTGGCTTGTTTAAAACAGCTTTTCCTGCTTGTTCAGAATATGCAAATACTTTAATCTTGGCATAGGTTCACCCCAACCACTTTTCCACTGCTGTACATTAGCCAGCAATTGCTGTGTACCAAGAGGTCAGTAGACAGCTCAGTACACAGAGACACTGGGGAGATTTACTAAAACGGGAGAGTGCAAAATCTGGTGCAGCTCTGCATAAAAACTACTTGGCTTCTAGGTTTTATTGGCAAAGCTTAATTGAACAAGCTGAAGATAGAAGCTGATTGGCTACCATGCAAAGCTGCACTTGAGTGTTCCAGTTTTAGTAAATCTCACCCATTGTACCAAGCTGTCCCAAGGGCCTGGGTACCAAGTGATCACTGTGATTGGTCACAGTGATCACATGGTACTATTTATAATGCTAATCCCTCCCCGTCCCCTTATAACAACCCATCAATGCATCTTTCAATAATCTGCTCTGTTTATTAATGTAATGGCCCCTTGTGACTGTGCTTTATAAAAATATTGCTGTATATATCTTGTTTACAGAGTGCTGATCTGCGCTCATTGACTCGCCACTTCTCTCCTCTCTCGGCCCGACAGATGCAGTGGGTGGGGCCAGGGATCCTCCATCAGTCAGGAGTTGAGGAGGAGAGAGGTGGCCCTGCCTGCTGCATCTGTCCGGCGGGATATATACAGCATTATTTTTATAAAGCACAATCACAGGGGGGCATTACATTAATAAACAGAGGATTATATTAGAAATAAAGAGTAATTTAAACAGCAGCACGGGAGGGGGCGGCGTGGACATGGGCCAGGCAGGCAGAAAGGGGAGGGGGGAGAGCACACAGGAGACACAGCAGAGAGCTGCGGATGATGGAGGCGTGTACGGATGACTCCGGTGTCACAGCTCTGCAGCCCTGATATTTCGGAGTCAGTGTACAGGGGGAAGGTGGAAACTGGTAGGATCAGCCAGGTATTATGATACTGGGGGCCAAATGACATAGCAGAAGCACTGTGCTGTATAACAATGCTTTAAAGGAGCAGGATCTTTATTTTATTTTTTTTTAGTTAATAAACTATTTAAATTTCTCTTGAAAATTAGCAGTGCATTTCCTGGTGCATACCTAGGCACTCCTGTGTCTGAAGCCTTATAGCTGTATATCTGCAGTGGGATCTAAGGCACTGACTAGTCTCATAGAATTTGGTGATGTCACTTCTGTTCTGCTTACTCTTCTCCTTGTTGGAGGCTTTGACACAAGGAAGCAAGACTCTACCTCTGTCAAAATGGCCCCCTCCACACAAGAGACATAGTGCCATGCAATGCAAGGTAAGTCAGTAATGGGGAAAAATCAACAGGAGGGAGAGGGGCAGGCAAGACTAGTCTTTTGCCTTATGCCGGCCTTTTTTGGACACGTTCAGTTTCCCTTTATCATAACACTCACCTGAACTAAGTGCCTTGGGTTGTCCAGCATTACTCTGGGATGATGTTGGTTTTTCAGAAGCTTCTTTGTCACTCTTGGTGTTCGGAGAATTAGGTGTTTCATCTTTGTCTGTTGCTGCAGCAGTTGTGCTACTTTTTGCAGTTGTGATAGTAGGTGTGTCAGGTTGTTTTGTTGTTACATTTGTTGTTACATTTGTTGATGCTGTTGATGCCATTGTCTGAGGTTTGGCAACTGTAGTTGTGTTACCTGTTATGGCAGACACTGTGTCATTTGGTGCTGAAGTTGGCGAAATCGGCTTGGTAGATTCCTCACTTCCATTAGTTCTTGCTGTATTAACTGTAGTAGTTACATATTCTGTACTGATCTCTGGAGTTATTGTTAATGTCTCATTGGTAGTTTCTACAGATGCATCTGTATGATTAACTGACGTTGATGTTTCGGGTGTGCTGGATGAAACAGTTGTTTCTGGTGTTTCCGACCCATGAAGTGATGTTGTGCTGGCTGGGATATCTGTAGTCATGTGGTCCTCTGAGGCATTTACACTTGGGTTTGTAGTTATTACTTGCTGTGTAGTTACAATACTGCTACTGCTACTTGCTGTTGTAGTTTGTCCTGAAAGGTCTGAGGTATTCCCAGCCAGTGTGGATGCTTCCGTCACATTAGTCTCTTCGGGCAAACTCACAGGTATCGAAACTGATGAAACAGTTGGTCCTGTTGTTTGTAAATGAGAAGTGGTTGAGAGTAGCGATGTGTCCTGTGTTGGTGTTGAATTTGTTGGTTCTGTTCCATGGACAAGTCCTGGTAAATAAGAATATTGCCAATTAACAACACAAAATAAATGTGGAGAAATACAAGGACTAATGTAGGGTACACACTATAAGAAACTCGGGGGAATGATCCTCCGATTTTCTTCGTTTCACAGCAAATCGGAACCGGTGAACGAAAATTCTTAAGAAAATTCTAGTATGACAAAGTATTTTTTATTTTTGTTGTTTATTGTTTGTGATCATGCGCAGTCTTTTTTTTCAGATATTTCTGGTACGAAAACGACTTGCCGACCGCAGTCTGACGGCGACAGAGTGGCTCGATATCGCAAACCGCCGTCATATGATGGCGGCTGCGACATCTCTCACTGTGAGCGCGCACGCGCCATCGGAGGCACGCTCACTGTGTTTGGGAGGGGCCAGGGAGTGGGTAGAGTGGACTCGATCGCCGCCGGCATTGAAAGAACGGAGGTCCGTGTAAGTAAACACGGATCTCTGTTCTGTTAGAGGGGGAAGGGCTGTGATCACAGGCTTCCTGTATATGGAAGCCAGGATCACTCCCTTCACCCAGCCAGCCCAGCCCACATACAGTTAGAACACGCTCAGGGAACACAGTTAACCCTTAGAGCGCCCCCTCCAGGTTAACCCCTTCACTGCCAATGGCATTTACACAGTAATCAGTGCATTTTTATAGCACTGATCGCTGTATAAATGCCAATGGTCCCAAAAAAGTGTCAAAATGGTCCCGACATGTCTGCTGCAATATCGCAGTACTGCTAAAAATCGCAGATCGCCGCCATTACTAGTAAAAAATTAAAAAAAAATAAAAACCCCAGAAATGAATTCTCATCATCCGTAAACGCAGCAACTTTTGCGCAAACCAATCAATAAACGCAGATTGCGATTTTTTTTTACCAAAAATATGAGGAAGAATATAAATCAGCCAAAACCGATGGAAAAAATGTTTTTTTTATATTTTTTTTTTTGGATTTGTATTTTAGCAAAAAATAAGAAATGTGTTTTTTTTTGCAAAATTGTCGCTATTCTTTTGTTTATAGTGGCGATTAGAAATGACGCAGAGGTGATAAAATACCACCAAAAGAAAGCTCTATTTGCGGGGAAAAAAAAGGACACAAATTTCATTTGGGTACAACGTCGCACGACCGCGCAATTGTCAGTTAAAGCGACGCAGTGCCGAATCGCACAAAGCGCTCTGGTCCTAAAGTGGGAAATCCTTCCGGGGCTGAAGTGGTTAAACGAAAATCGTTCGTTCTGTTCCCGTACGAGAACAATTTTGGAGTTTGTCCCTTCGGAAATTTTCTTACGAAAATTCGGAATTGGCTGTAGAAAGCTGTATACAAAAATTCTTTGGATGAAAATGTTGGCCCGATTTTCGTATAGTGTGTACGACCTCACTTACAGGAGGAAGTAAAGGGCATTTCTATTAATTAAAGCTAAGGTTCAGACAGCTTATAATTTGCCTTCACTGCCCCCCCCCCCCCCCATCATGAACATGCTAATGACATTTTCAAATAAATTATTTCTATTTTCATATCTTATTTTAGACGCAATGACATAATCGCTTGGCCTCTATGCTTCCCTATGCAGTGCAGGTAGATCATGGTGGGTGGCCACCTGTACATAGCTTCCTGAGAACATCACTACATCCTTCCATGTTACTTCTTTCAAAAGTTCTCAACAGTGATATAGGCAGAGGGCTGGCTCTTGGGAGGAGCTATGCAAATAAAAAAAATGCTGTGCTGGGTGGATGTCATTATGAATGTGCAGGCATTCCTAGGTATACTGCTAAAAAACTGAAACCTAATGAATGAAAGGGGTGGGCCAGGGCCAATAAGGCTGCAGAAGAGAAAGATAGATGATGCCGGATGTCATCCAGCTAGGACATAAGGCATATATCTGACTTGCTGCAGCTTCTAATGTACACTGTAAGAACCTCACAATGTGCAATGAAATTGGAGTAAGCAATTTAATTTAGAAGAGAGGGAGTCACATCTGTGACTCCCAGGAATAACTGGTGATGGGGAAGAGAGCTCCAGCACACAGCCTGTGATTTACAGCCACAGCTGGGCATGTTCACCTGTACTGTGAGGAGGGGGGTGTGTCCCTTCTCCCCATTCAGGGCTCAGAGCTCTCCTCACTGAACTCTGCTCTGTGAGACTTTAGATTCTCACCCCCTGCTTTTCAGCGCTGAGAGATGCAGTGTAAAATGTGTGTTTTAGAAGACAGGTGAGAAGGTGGTCTGTGAAAAATCACAAGGATATAGAGGACAGTGCAGCAGATAAACAGGTACAACTTATGTAGGAAGCTTTGTTTCATCTTTGTGCATAGGCGTGCACACCCTAATCACCCTTTTCTGCACAGATTTACCCTGCTGCTTGGATGCAGAGAAAGGGACTGGGGGGATCTCTGTCCTCAGTCCCTTTCTCTGTCCCAAAAGTGAGACATCAGGAGCCTGTTTAGACCCCTGATATTTCACCAAAGCCCCCCCAATGGGGCTCCTGAAAAAATGTAAAAAAAAAATTAATAAAAAGTATTGTGGAAAAAAAATTGTAAAAAAAATAAATAGTGAAAGAGTAATAATAAAGAAAATAATTAAAAATAAACTACTAACGCTGCTCTTTTGACACTGTCCATTGCCCTACTACTGACTGCTAAATATATATACTGTATATACATTCACACCTACACATGTGGGTTTACGCTTTAAGCTGATTCAGCTGAGGATAGTCACTTCACTGGGTATATGTAAGGGTTTACAATTACTTTAAATATAAATAACCTGTACCCCTCCAAATAAGAAAATGGTAAAAGCAAACGCAGTGAAAAGTTGTTCACATAACAGTACAAGCATATGAAATCAATCAGTAAGCAGTAAAATGTAGTGTGAATCTCAACCTTATCTCATTTAAGAATTGGAAAGTATTTCAAGTAATTCTTAAAATAGATTTATATTGAATATGGAATTAAAAATCGGAATGTTCTTATTGTACAACAACCCTATCCTGCAGTAATTAATCTCTATTTAGTTATAGTGTTCTCTCAATACCCCTACCTCTATTTCTTATTATAATCCTTAAATGAGTTTAAAAAAAGAAAGCACTTGTTGGAAATACTCATTTGTAAAGTAATAATTGCATGCATGTTAAGTTTATTTAAAATGAGAGCTTCCTGCAGCCACTGATATTATATCTGCTAGCAGCTTTATGTTTTAAAGATAGGGAGAGGATATCATTGCCTTTCCAAAGGATCAGGAAACCATTTATACGCTGACATCAAGCAGAGATGTTCAAAGTAGTCTTAAAGTAGAAGTGTGGGGTACATAAAAATCAAACCATCATACTCACCTTAATGCTGCAGCTGTCCCCTGCCGACTCTAAGACTGAGAACTGAGCGATCACATGACAGCTGATTGCTCATTTCTCAATCTGCTCAGAGCGGACAGCAGTCACCGCTCTCCGCAATGCTGCTCTAGCACTCATTGGAGCCTCGAGCAGGATGGGGGGGTGAGCACAGCCGGCATCGGCTCTCAGCTATGCATTGAGAGTTGAAGCCAACTGTCAATCAGGCTGCTGGGTGTATCCCAACAATATGGTCGGGATCCTTCCAGGGCCTGCAGCGGATTTGTGACATCAGCTGATAGTAGGCAAAAATTTGCAATAAGCTGACTCTAGGTCACAGGAGAGCCAAAGTAAACATACTCCTGTGACCCCCAAGAGAAGAATGGGTAGAAAGAAAAGCTTTGGATGCACTTCTTTTAATAAAGATAACTTCTACCCATTTGAAGATAAAGGTCTCAGCTACATTTGGGGCATATTTTCTCTCACAGCAGCTCCCATACAATGAATATAATGTGGCTGATTTAATCTAATAAGTACAGTATCTCACAAAAGTGAGTACACCCCTCACATTTTTGTAAATATTTTATTCTATCTTTTCATGTGACAACACTGAAGAAATAACACTTTGCTACAATGTAAAGTAGTGAGTGTACAGCTTGTATAACAGTGTAAATTTGATGTACCCTCAAAATAACTCAACACACAGGCATTAATGTGTAAACCACTGGCAACAAAAGTGAGTACACCCCTAAGTGAAAATGTCCAATTTGGGAAAATGTCCAAATTTGTATCAAAGTGTCATTTCTTCAGTGTTGTCCCATGAAAAGATAGAATAAAATATTTACAAAAATGTGAGGGGTGTACTCACTTTTGTGAGATACTGTATATTCACTTTAATTATTATTATTAATATACAGGATTTATATAGTGCCAACTGGGATTTCAATACGTATTGATACAGAGTGGTAAAGGGAAGAACAATAATCAATTGAAAAGCTCACTAGTTCAGGTTACTAAGCTCACATGCAACTTGGGCCCAGTAATGTTTACAAATGATTGAACTGACTCAGAGTAGAAGATCCTAGAAAAATTGCTTGCCAAGGAATCAGCTACAGCAAACCAAATGGTTTGATTTGTTGTATTTGTTTCATTGACATAATTCTGCTCCATCTGATTCCTTTGCAAGCAATTTCTCTGGTATCTGCTTCCTTGAGTCCATTCAAATATTTGCAAACATTACTGAGCCCTAAAAAAGAGGGTGTGTGTTTTGCCCCCCAAAATATGTTGACTGTCTTAAAACTTTGGAGTCCTTTATGAAAGATCTGGCATTCCTTCTTTTGTTTTGTTTTTTACTTCATTCTGTCAATCTCTCCCTGCTAGGTAGATTTACTGATGACTATTGTCACAGAGAGAGAAATTGGTGAGAAATCAAAAATATTACAGTTGTCACCATAATAGGAGACGAGATAAAATGTTCCAGTGGGGACAACTTCTTATGAATTCCCCTAATTATGTAGAGATTTCCTATCTCATCCTGTTGCATTGCAAGGGCAAGAAATTATGTAAAGTCTCCCGTAAAGCTTCTGTCAGCCTTCCTCTCTATCCAAACCATAAAATATAATCAAGGCTGGAAATGTATATACTGTATATTAACCACTTCAGCCCCGGAAGGATTTCCAGCTTTAGGACCGGAGCCCTTTTTGCGATTCGGCGCTGCGTCGCTTTAACTGACAATTGCGCGGTCGTGCGGCGTTGTACCCAAACAAAATTGGCGTCCTTTTTTTCCCACAAATAGAGCTTTCTTTTGGTGGTATTTGATCACCTCTGCGTCATTTCTGATCGCCGCTATAAACAAAAGAAGAGCGACAATTTTGCAAAAAAACCCAAATTTCTTACTTTTTGCTAAAATGCAAATCCAAAAAAAAAATATAAAAAAACATTTTTTTCACCGTTTTTGGCCGATTTATATTCTTCATCATATTTGCGATAAAAAAAATCGCAATCGGCGTTTATTGATTGGTTTGCGCAAAAGTGGCCGCGTTTACGGATGATGAG
>BLSH010115766.1:206888-230160 GCA_018402905.1 Glandirana rugosa
GTTATGAAAAAAAGTCTAGGAGTCTCTCAAGAAACGGTACTCCAAGGTACAACTTAAAGGTCATTGGTCATACTCTCTCACTCTCGTTATTTCGGTTTAAATTGTGTGGACGAAGGGTAAGTGTGGACTCTGGAACATTGTGATTACTCCGTGTACTGTGGCCCCTCCTTTTTACCGAGTGAAAACAACGATCGCCAAATCTGTAATTACCGACACAATTTCAGTTGTGAGCACATTATTCAGGTCACAATCGTCGCGAAGGTCTCATTATACCATCTAATGTTTCACACTGGCACTTTTTCACTGAACATTTAATATCATTATTTACTTTGTAATCTACCATATTACTCTGGAAGCGCTGCTAACACTGGACTTATTACACGAGTGTTGACTTTAACACAGCCATTAATGTCTAAACCGCTAGCAACAAAAGTGAGCCATTTTTCCTCCCCGGTGTCATGTGCCTCATTAGTGTTACAAGGTCTCAGGTGTGAATGGGAAGCAGGTGTGTTAAATTTGGCTTTATTGCTCTCACTCTCTCATACTGGTTACTGGAAATTCAACATGGAACCTCATGGCAAAGAACTCTCTGAGGATCTGAAAAAAAGTATTGTTGTCCTAAATGAAGATGGCCTAGGCCAGTGATGGCGAACCTTGGCACCCCAGATGTTTTGGAACTACATTTCCCATGATGCTCAACTACATGGCACAGTGCATGAGCATCATGGGAAATGTAGTTCCAAAACATCTGGGGTGCCAAGGTTCGCCATCACTGGCCTAGGCTATAAGAAGATTGCCAAGACCCTGAAACTGAGCTGCAGAAGGGTGGCTAAGAGCATACAGTGGTTTAACAGGACAGGTTCCACTCAGAACAGACCTTGCCATGGTCGACCAAAGAAGTTGAGTGCACCTGCTTAATGTCATATCCAGAGATTGTCTTTTGGAAATAGACGTATGAGTGCTGCCAGCATTGCTGCAGAGGTTGAAGGGTTGGGGGGTCAGCATGTCAGTGCTCAGACCATACGCCGCACACTGCATCAACTTGGTCTTCATGGCTGTCATCCCAAAAGGAAGCCTCTCTAAAGATGATGCACAAGAAAGCCTGCAGTTTGCTGAAGACAAGCAGACTAAGGACATGGATTACTGGAACCATGTCCTGTAGTCTGATGAGACCAAGGTAAACTTATTAGGTTAAGATGGTGTCAAACGTGTTTGGCGGCAACCAGGTGAGGAGTACAAAGACAAGTGTGTCTTGCCTACAGTCAAGCATGGTGGTGGGAGTTTCATGGTCTGGGGCTGCACGAGTGCTGCTGGCACTGGGGAGCTACAGTTCATTGAGGGAACCATGAATGTCAACATGTACTATGACATAATGAAGCAGAGCATGATCCCCTCCCTTCGGAGACTGGGCCGCAGGGCAGTATTCCAACATGATAACGACCCCAAACACACCTCAAAGACAACCACTGCCTTGCTAAAGAAGCTGAGGGTAAAGGTGATGGACTGGCCAAGCATGTCTCCAGACACAAACCCTATTGAGCATCTGTGGGGCATCCTCAAACAGAAGGTGGAGAAGCGCAAGGTCTCTAACATCCACCAGTTCCGTGATATCGTCATGCTGAAATGGAAGAGGACTACAGCGGCATCCTGTAGAGCTTTGGTGAACTCCATGACCAAGAGGGTTAAGGCAGTGCTGGAAAATACAGTAGTTGTGGCCACACAAAATATTGACACTTTGGGCCCAATTTGGACATTTCCACTTAGGGGGTGTACTCACTTTTGTTGCCAGCGGTTTAGACATCAATGACTGTGTGTTGAGTTATTTTGAGGGGACAGCAAATTTACACTGTTATACAAGCTGTACACTCACTACTGTACATTGCAGCAAAGTGTCATTTCTTCAGTGTTATCACATGAAAAGATATAATAACATATTTACAAAAATGTGAGGGGTGTACTCACTTTTGTGAGATACTGTATATACACTGATGAGCCATAACTTTATGACCACTGACAGGTTAAGTGAATACCATTGGGGGGATTTACTAAAACTGGAGAGTGCAAGATCTGGTGCTTCCAGTTTTTTTTTGTCAAAGCCTAATTGAACAAACTGAAGTTAAAAGCTGATTGCCTTACCATGCACAGCTGCAACAAATTTTAAACTCTGCAGTTTTAGTAAATCAACTCCACTGATTACCTTGTTACAATGGCATCTGAAAGTTGTTGGATATATAAGTCAGCAAGTTAACATGTTGTCTCTGAAGTTGATGTGTTGAAAGCAGAAAAAATGGGCTTTGCATTTGTTGTGAAGGGGCTGCCAAGCAACAGATCAGTCAGGGTGCCCGTGCAGACTCGTATCCACAACCAAAACTGCTTACAATGGGCACATGAGCATCAGAACTGGACCATGGGCCAATGGAGGACACTGGCCTGGTCCAATGAATCACTTTTACCTTTACATCATGTGGGTGGCTGTGTGGGTATGTGCCGCTTACCTGAAAAGATGGCACCAGAATGTAGTATAGGATGAAGGTAAGCCAGCAGAGGCAGTATGATGCTTTGAGCAATGTTTTGCTGGGGCACCTTAGGTTTTCCTGTTCAAGTACATGCCACCTACCTAAACATTGTTGCTTACAAAGTACACCTCTTCATGGCAATGGTATTCCCTGATGGCAGTGGCCTCTTTCAGTTGGATAATGCACCCTGCCACACTGCAAAAATTGTGCAAGGATGATTTGAGGAATACGAGTTTGAAGTGTTGACTTAGCTTCCAAATTTTCCAGACCGCAATCTGTCAAGCATCTGTGGGATGTGCTAGAAAAACAAGTCTGATCCTTGGAGGCCCCACCTAACAACTTACAGGACTTAAAGGAACTGCTACTGACAGCTTGGTGTCAGATACCAAAGCATACCTTCAGAGGTCTAGTGGTGTCAATGGCTTGATGGGTCAGGTCTGTTTTGACAGCAGAAGAGAGACTGCTATTACTTAGCTTCCTTCTGAATCTAGGTTGTCTCTGCCTTCAATATATACGTTACTGACCTGGAACAAGCATGCAGGTTACAAAGTCACAGTGGACTCATCTGTAAACTTGTTCTGGATCAGTAACTCAGAAAATAATGAACATTTTGAATAAACATGACAACCAGCCATCTAGAGTTTTCAGAATTGGCAGCTTTTATACCTCTCAAAGTACAGCTGATTAGTACATTGAAACCATACATCCACTGCCACCATTAGTGTTAATAATTATTCTAAAATACCTACATGTGTCGGCAAGTGCTGTGACTGGAATGTCAGTATTAAAAAAAATAGAAAGAATTTGATGATTCAGTCAAAACCTGCCATAAGTTAATGTGTTTATGCCACTATCACTAGAATGTAACAATACATTGTCAGATGGCCTTGTTCTGGGATCACTTGTAAGAATATTGAATTGTTTCTACCATGTACTGCTAGTAACGATACATAGGATTTTTGTACTCACTGTAAAATCCATTTCTCTGTGACGGACACAGCATCTCCTTTAATCTTGACCATTGGGTTATATCGCCTCTGCAGGAGTTGGACTAGGCAGAACATAAAACTTGGCTGCGCCCCATGGGCCATCCTCAGCTGGTATATAACCCCCTCCCTGCTCTAGGTATTCAGTTTAGTAGCAAGAAGTAGTAGAAGTATCAAAACTCCATAGAGGGGTGGGTGCTGTGTCCTTCGATGGACACGGAGAAATGGATTTTACTGTGAGCACAAACATCCCATTTTCTCCTTAGTTCATCGACGGACACAGCGCCTACTTTAATCTTGATCATTGGGACGTCCAAAAGCAGTGCTAATATAAAATGAGGGGTGGAGAAAATAACCCAAGCCTAACCACACGAGCCCTAATCAGAACACAGGAGCCCCATCTGAAAAATAAGAATTTGACAGAAAAAACACCCCTCAAGAGGGAGCAGCCCCTCTTAGACAGCAGCCTGTAAACCTATGCAGCCAAAAAAAGCATCCACAGATGCCAAAATATCTACTTTGTAGAATTTAGTGAAAGTATGCACCGACGACCAAGTGGCCATCTTGCACACCTGTGATACTGATGTTTGATGACAGAAGGCCCAAGAAGTACTAAGTGCCCGCGTAGAATGCGCCGTAACAGGGAAAGGAGGAACCCAACCTTTAATAGAACAGGCTTGAGTCACCGTCTGTCTGATCCATCTGGAGATGGTAGCCGAAGATGTGGCCAGCCCTTTCCTTGGTCCTTGTGTAACCACAAAAAACGAGTCTGACCTCTGAAAAGACTCCATGGCTGCCAGATACAACCAAATCGCACAAACCACATGCAAGGTATGCAAAGCAAATTCCTTGGGATGAGCCGGCTAGAGACACAAGGACGGCAGCACAATGTCCTCATTCAAATGGAAGTCCGAGATCACTTTAGGTGGGAACGATAGACAGGGACAAAGAACCACCTTGTCTCTGTGGACCATTAAATAGGAAGTACGACAGGATAATGCCACCAACTCCGACACCCTATGGGCAGATGTAGTAGCCACCAAGAATGCCACCTTCTGGGACAACGTAGATAAGGAAATCTCCCGAATATCCTCAAATGGAGCTTTCTGGAGAACTGAGAGTACTAAGTTCTAATCCCATAGCGGCAAAAGAGACCGTACAGGTGGAGCCATGTGTTGGACTCCTTGAATGAAGGTATGAACTAAATAGTGCATAGCTAGGGGTCACTGAAAGAAGATTGCTAAGGCAGACACCTGGCCCTTGATGGTACTCAAGGCCAACTTCTGCCCAACGCCGTTGAAGACAGGCCAAGATCTGAGCTATAGAAAAGGAGCGATGATGAGCGCCAATCGTCTCCAAGAAATGTACGCTTTCCACGTACAATGGTATATCTTGTTAGAAGTCGACTTCCTCACCTTCAACATAGTAGGGATCACTGATCCAGACAAACCTCTATCCCTCAGTACCTGGCTTTTAATAACTAAGCCATTAAAACCAGTGACTGTAAAGCAGGATGGAAGCTCAGCCCTAGGGACAACTGGGTAGCCCTCAAGGGTCGTTTACGACCACCAGAATGACCAGAAGACTTCCGCCCTCGATCCTTCGCAAGCACAGTGGAAGAAGAGAAAGGTGTTGACCTCGCAGTAGCACTAGGATAACTGTGGCATCTACCAGAGGAACCTCGCAACAAACCTCAGTATCCCCCTGTGGAGCTGAACCTGCTGAAGCAGCATGGAGAGAGAACTGTCTGTGTGACAGCAGCCGGTGAATAATGGCCTGTGGTTCCTGAAATTTGTCCAGAGGAAGGACCCCCCCTGGTCATAATACAAATCAGACCTAGGTAACCAAGATTGCTTGGAACCTCCCGAGGAAGACTTGAAAGATCTGTTTCCCTTGTCTGCAGTCCTGGGGGCCTGAAATAATTTCTTATGGGCTGAGAAAGGAAGCCCCTTCCCTTTCTTAGACTGTGGCAGGAAGGTACTCTTCCCCCCTGTGACACCCTTAATGCTGTCATCCAGGGAAGCCCCAAACAGGCAGTCGCCTAGAAAAGGCAGATCAATGAGTGCTTTCTTAGAGGCTTGGTCTGCAGACCAGTTCTTAACCACTTGCCGACCGCCGATCGGCATCTGACGGCGGCAAAGTGGCTCTGTAAGGCAAACCGCCGTCATACGACGGCGGCCGCCAGATCGCGCACAGTGAGCGCGCGCGCGCCGCCGGAAGCGCGCCCGCGCGCTCACTGTGTCCGGGGAGGGCCAGAGAGCGGGCGCGGCGGCTTCGATTGCCGCCGGCCACCCGCGATGCCCCCCCCGGAGTGAAGGAGCGGAGGTCCGTGTAAGTAAACACGGACCTCCGCTCTGTGTGAGGGGGAAGGGCTGTGATCACAGCCTTCCTGTAAGTGAAGGCTGTGACCACTTCCCTTCCCCAGATAGGCAAGCCCCCCTACAGTTAGAACACACCCAGGGAACATACTTAACCCTTAGAGCGCCCCCTGCAGGTTAACCCCTTCACTGCCAATGGCATTTACACAGTAATCAGTGCATTTTTATAGCACTGATCGCTGTATAAATGCCAATGGTCCCAAAAAAGTGTCAAAATGTTCCGACATGTCCGCCGCAATATCGCAGTACCGCTAAAAATCGCAGATCGCCGCCATTATTAGTAAAAAAAAAATAAAAAATAAAAACCCCAAAAATGAATTCTCATCATCCGTAAACGCGACCACTTTTGCGCAAACCAATCAATAAACGCCGATTGCGATTTTTTTTATTGCAAATATGATGAAGAATATAAATCGGCCAAAAACTGTGAAAAAAAATGTTTTTTTATATTTTTTTTTTGGATTTGTATTTTAGCAAAAAGTAAGAAATTTGGGTTTTTTTGCAAAATTGTCGCTCTTCTTTTGTTTATAGCGGCGATCAGAAATGACGCAGAGGGGATCAAATACCACCAAAAGAAAGCTCTGTTTGTGGGAAAAAAAGGACGCAAATTTCGTTTGGGTACAACGTCGCACGACTGCGCAATTGTCAGTTAAAGCGACGCAGCGCCGAATCGCAAAAAGGGCTCCGGTCCTAAAGCTGGAAATCCTTCCGGTCCTTAAGTGGTTAAGCCACAGCACATGTCTAATCACTACTGCTAACATGGAAAGTCTGGAGAGAAGGGGAGTCACATCCAAAGATGCATCACATACAAACTGCAGCCCTTGGACCAACTGCTCCGCCAGATCAATATAAGCAGCAGGAACCTGCTCATTCCCCAGACCTTGGCGCAAAAGTTTGGCCCATTCAGTTAGTGTCTGAGCCACCAGGACTGAGGCCAGGATTGGTTGCATTGCTAAACCTGCCATAGTGAACATGCTACACGCCACACACTCCGCTTTCCCATCAGCCGGGTCTTTAAGGGACGGGTAATGGAATCAAGGTTGCTTTATTCAACCTAGAAACGGGAGGGTCCACCACTAGTGGACTAGTCCACTTATTTATAGGTGATTCTTTAAAGGGGTAATGTACTGCAAAACGTTTTGGGACCACAAAAGGTTGCTTTGGTTGCCTCCACTCCTTATAGACAAACTTGCCAAAATAGGGAAGGTAAGGGAACACCTTGGCTGCACGAGGTGCCTTGTGTGTACCAATAGGGACGGCTACCTCTGTGGCCACATTAGCCCCATCCTCCATTTTTAAAGTCTCACGCACTGCACTAACAAGTGTGTCCACCAGCGTTTGTTCCTTTGCTATCTGATGGATCAGGAACCGTGGTATCAAGTCCCACTGGACGGGCCAAGTCCACAACAGCATCAGACTCAGAGTCAGATGAGACACACTGAGCAGGAGTAGGCGGAGGACGCTTCCTGCCAGACCTTTGCCTGCACGCCACTTCCACCCAGGATACCAGAGATTCTAGGACTGCCGTCAGAGCATTAATAGGGAGCTGGGGCTCCGAGAGTAAGATCAGTGGGGGAGATGCGACCCTGAGGCTCCATGGAGTAAGGGAGACCCTGCAGCACAAAAACGTTTTTTGGCACTGCTATGGACCCCCCACTAAAGGTGCTTGCTGGTAAACAGAAGGGACCCCAGGGACTCACCACACTAGACTGTAAAACGCCAGATCAGAGCACTCAGCATGCCATGTGCTTTAACAGGTATCCCAGGAGGAAGAGGAGGAGCCCGGAAGCTCTGGAAATCATGTGACCTGCTCAGCCTGTCTCTGCACAGCTCTGTTTGTCTCCAAACCAAGGGAAAATGGCCACCGACTGTGACATCACAGACTACACCAACATGGCCACCAGCTGAAGACCAAGCAGGCTAAGGGAAAATGGCTGCCAAATGCTGCCAAATGCTAGCACATGGTTCCCAGAGCACACAGGAGCCTCTGCTGCTTTCTCTGCATTGAGACCCCCTCCAGGTACTGTACACACCCTGGCACACAAACCCCCCCAGGAAAAAGATAGAGGGGAGATGGGGGAAAACTCTGCACTGGGATCCCCATGGCTCCAGGCACTACAGCCCCACCTAGCAAGGCAGTATATACAGCAGCACATGAGTCCCCCCTCCCCACACCTCAGGGAACACTCACAGAGGGGAATGGAGGGGAGATGGGGGAAAACCCAGCTTAACTGAGGGATGGGAGGAGGGATCATGAAGGTTGGTCCGACCATCCCTGGAGAGTACCCGCGTCCAACCCACCCCCGCACAGAAGGATGGGGGACTGTATTTACCCCTTCCATGGCTGCGGGTTTCGCTCCAGACAGGACCTTTGCCACCAAAGTGGGGGCTGTCGGCCAGGGGGACACTGTGACTCGGACCAGAGCCTGATCGTGTGTGACTCTGTGAGATGTTTAACTAGAGGGCCAGCCTCTGTCCATTGAGGCTACGCCGCGGCCTAACGCATAGGAGCGGTCTGCACGCGCTCGCTGGTTGAACTGGGGAGACCAATGGGTCTAGATTATCCAGCCCGTCGCCCAGCCCGGCAGTTGATTATAGATCTCCCATGAGAAAAATCAAAAAGATGCATGGAAAGAGAAAAAAATACAAAAATTGCTAGGACCAAAAAAGATCCCAGCAAAGAGCTAGGTCCTTACTTCTGACTAGAAAGAAAGAAACTGAATACCTAGCGCAGGGAAGGGGTTATATACCAGCTGAGGACAGCCCATTGGGCATAGCAAAGTTTAATGTTCTGCCTAGTCCTACTCCTGCAGAGGCAATGTAACCCAATGGTCAAGATTAAAGGAGGCGCTGTGTCCGTCTATGAACTAAGGAGAAATATACGTACATATACACACATATAAAACCTATACAGAGTTAATTAAGAGCAAAAATATAAGTGGTAGAAGTGCGCAAATATTTATCAGATCGACACAGAGAACAGTTGTACATGAATATCTTAATGACAGACACAGATTTCAAATTGCATTATTCAAAAGTCATGAAATTCAGCCAGCTTTCCTTTATCTTCGTGCCCATTGTAAACATCCTTTAAATGAAGTGCTTTGCATCCATAGTCTCACAAAAACACTGCATTCACTTCAGATTGCTATGCGAAAAATTGAAAGCAAGAATATGACCCTGTACATAACTTGTATTCCATTAAGGTAAAACAGAATCAGGCTCCATGTAGATGATGGTATTTAAAAGAAAAGTAAAGGAATTTTTTTTTTCCTCATTCATACTTACCTAGGTGTATGCAGCATCGGTGTGATGCTGCATCTGTGCCCCGGCCCCTCTACACTGAGAACCGAGCGATCGAACACCGCCGATCACTCGGTTTTCAGAGCTCTGTGAGCAGAGAGCTGTAGAATGTCCATCACAGATCTCTGCTCTTCCCCCTCCTCGCTCACTGGAGCGCTGAGCTTTGGAGGGGATGGAGCGGCCGTCTCAGACTCTCAGCGGCTCGCTGAGAGTCTGAGACGGGTGTCAATCCAGGCACCTGACGGATCCAGACTCCCATTGTCAGGATAACGCAGTGCCTCGACTGACATCGGTGATGTCAGCAGAGAGCAAACTTCAGTCCGCTTTCTGCTGAAAACAGGGTCACAGGAGCGAAAAACGGATTGCACCCCTGTGGTTATACTTCTCCTTTAATGAAGAGTCAATGTTTAATATCATAAATGAATGAATAAGTTTATGCTGATCATCAAAAGTTGTTCCGCCTGAAGACCACATGCCTGGCATGTGGTGATAGACAACAGCATGTGGTGATAGACAACATGATACCTAATCCACTATATTCCAGTAGATGACAGATGCTCCTATCATGAAAAATATAATGGCTTTCAATAATATATTACTTAAAGGATATATTCACTTAAAGCCCAACTCCAGGAAACTTGAAAATTTCTCCTTGCGGTGGGGCTGTGCTCACACAGCAAAGGTAAACTGCTTGTTTAGATTTAGAGGGCATAGAAAAAAATGATGTATTTACCCAGTCCTCTGCTTCTCTACTCTTCTAGACTGGTCCCCACAGAATCTTCTCCACCATACTCCAGCAGTCTAAGGTCCAGACTTCCTCAAGACCAATGCAGGGACCATAGCCCTACACACGACATGATGATGCTGAAGGACAGTCTGCCATCGAAGCATGGGAGAATTGAGCATCAGGTAAGTAAGAGTGCTTTTAATGTGCACTAGAATAAACAAGCAGTGAACCCTTGCAGTAAGGGCTTGGCCTCACTACAAGGAGGAATTTTCAAGTTTCCTAGTGTTGGGGGCTTTAAAACTTTTATCTCACTTTTGGGCAGATACTGCTTTGAATCAAATACTGGCATCTTATTAGTGGTGGTTTAAAGAGGTTTTTTTTTTTCCCTGTAAAGTAAAGGCATAATATGCTAGTAGGCATTCCTTTTTAAGTTTACTTTTTAATTTAAATAAGAAAAAGTGCCATGCTTATTGCAACAAAACCAGGTGTCAGTCAATATAAAGTGAAATAAACACTATCCAATGAACCTAAACATCAATAATACAAAATGAATATAAATAACTCTATAAGATACTGAAAATAATAATGCTATGGACAGCACAGTGGCCAAGCGGTTTGAGTCCCATCCCCAACACTACCTGCCTGGAGTTTACATGTTTTCCCTGTGCCTGTGTGGGTTTCCTCTGGGTACTCTGGTTTTCTCCCACATTACAAAGACATGCTTGTAGGTTAATTGGATCCTGTTTAAATTGGCCCTAGATTGCAGGCTCCTTGGGGGCAGGGACTGATGTGAATGTACAAGATATATGTAAAGTGCTGCATAAATTGATGGTGTTATATACGTACCTATATAAATAAAATAATGATTTAGTGATATGTTCAAAATCCAAAAGTGTCAAATAAAATAAACCAAAGTGTCAATATTAAAATTGGCACAATTAGCAATAATAAAAATGTGTCTCATATTCCTACCATGTCTCACATTTGGACAGTGCCCTCTTAAAATTTCCATTATGCCAATATTTATGCGTCTTCTCTAATCTCCATAATTTGTGGAAATGCTTGTATACACTATGTTCTCTAAAGTCTGTTTAGGTATTGTAAATATGCTCTTGCAATTGAGTTGCTAATTTCTTAGTTGTGTGTCCAATATATTGGAGACCGCAAGGACACTGAAGCAAATACACTACACCCTCGGAATGACAAGAGATAAACTGCTTTATTGGCATAATTCTATGACTATTTTGGATCACAAAATCTTTCCCCCTCTTCACATTATCATTGACTGTTGCATGCATGACACTGGCCACAGGCATAAAAAACCTGTGTGGTCAAGGAAAATGGGTATAAAAGACCCTTTGGGGTTAGGTGGGTCATTCATACTCTTAGCCAAAAAGCTCCCAATAGAAGGCACTGTGCAGTAGACAAATCTGGGTCTATCTGGCAAGATAATGCCCAGATGTCTATCCTTTCTTAGGATGCCCCAATATTTCCAGAATATCTATTCAATGTGTTTATATTGAGTATTAAAATCTAAAATCACTACTACATCACCTCCTATAAATTCCTTTTTCTTCCTTTTACCATGACCAAGAACATTGAAAAGAAGACGGCAGTACATCCAAGGTACTTTACGATGCTTTAATGGATCACTACGGTGGCACTACAGGTACCAGCAGTAGAACCATGTACGTAGACGCATTTCACACAAAGATTCTGTGCTTAATCATTACAGTGATTGACAATCCCACTACAGATTAAATACAAATTACCTCGCCAATCAGACTGGCGAGGGGGAGGATGCTTACAATCGGCAGCACGTGTATGCATTGATCAATGTAGGGAAAATGCAAAACTGGTGCTGTGTGTTTAGCAGTGGGAAGGGTGGAAAAAACTTCCACACAGTAACCCAGCCAACACAGGACATACACCAACCAATAAGATGTCGGTCAGATATGTTTAGCATCAGTGATACAAACTGCAAGTACTGAAATATATGGAACAGTGTATTAAAATCTAATAACAATCAAAAATACATATCCCCAAAGAGAGAACTAACCAGTTAAATACAAGGAAACCCCCCACATCGAGGAAAATACCAAGAACATAATTCCTCTCCTGCTGATATACCCTCTCTATATCTGTATCCAACTCACCCTCTGTATATGCTTTCTGCAGGAACCTCTTCTTGAGAATGTTCAAAATCCTAATCTTCTGTACAATTTCTTCTGATTCTCAAGAATGACCCCATTAAAACATTTTTTCACCAGGGAGGGTAATGACAGATGGAAAAGTGTATTAAACTATTTCTATCGGTCGACTTGATTTATGAACTGGTACATAAACTCCCATTCTTTACAAAAATTCCACATCCAAGAAGTTAACGGCAGTTGGACGGTTATAGTATTTCAGTATGATATTATTATTGTTTAGTTGTCTTAAAAACATATGCAATAAATCCCCATCTCCCTTCTAGACCATACATATGTCATCAATAAACTTTTTGTCCTTGAGGTTTCTCCTCAAGGACGCTTTCTGACTCACTTTGCCATGGAAATGCTGGCTACACTGGGAGCACATTTGGTGCCCATCGCTACTCCAGTTACCTATCTGTAAAACTGACCTCTGAATTAATTATGTTCAAGCCCATACCTTAACACTTTAAAAATGAAATCTTTCTGGACTGGATTCAATTCCTCTTACCTATTCAATAATCACTTGACCGATGTCATAGTCTCCCAAAGATCAATAATGGTATTGGTATGGCTGTAACTAAAAACCAATTTGGTTCAATAGGGATTTCTTTCAACAAATTAATGAAGCATTTTGTGTCTCTAAGGCAAGATGCAGTGTTCTGTACTAGAGGTTGCAAATAGAGATTAACATACTCACCCAACCTGGCTGACAGTGAATTAATACCATTCACTATATGGCGCCAGGAGAGTTGTGCTGATTCTTATGGATTTTCAGTAAATAATAATTAACCTCTTCCCACGCAGATATACTGCAGCAGGGCTGCACCTCTGCGCCAGATCACATACTAGGTACGTGATCTGGCTCTTCCAGTTTGGGGCGCGGACATGTGCTGCCGGTGACCCCCTCCTGCTGTGATTGAACACAGCAGGAGCCAATCAGTGGGTCCACCGATCATTCAGGCAGACTGCCGTTCTGTGACAAGGGACCCCCCCCCATTGGAATCCATGCATCCGGCGCCCTGCATGTAAATTAGGGGTCCGGATACATGGATAGGGGGGCAGCACCCGTGTACACCTAATGGACAGGCCACCACTGGTAGGACCATTTCCTTGATGGAATTTTGTTTATCATGCACTACCACCTTATCGGCTGGTCTGATGACCACATCTTTCTTCATTTCAAGAGAGCCAATTCCTCTTTTGATGCTATCAAAATGTTTTTTTTTTAACTATCTATATCGCTAGTACCGGAATTCACAGGCTTAACCACTAATTTGTTAAAAAGATTAGAATGTTTAAAACCACCTTGAACAATCTCTATTAATCATAATACATGGAGGTTAGGAGAAAAAAATATTTTTTCAAATTCAATGTCCGAGTGTATCGTTGTACGTCAATATAAGTATCAAACGTATTCAAAGATTTCCTTGGGGTGAATTTCAAGCCTTTATCTAATACATTAAAGTGTTTGTTAAGCCACTTGTATAAAATGCTCCCATCCCCTCTGTAGTAGCACAATAATTTCCCCTGTGCCTGTGTTATAACATATATACTGTATATACCTATCTGTAGTGATAACACACAAGCTTCCTAGGATCAGTTGTCGTTTTCTCCTCTCCTCTGCTCAGCCAAGAATTCCTGAGGGTGGGGCTGAGCACTGCTGCTGACGTCAGCTGGGGAGGAGAGAAGCCGATGTGTAATCTATATAGATAAGAATATTTATGATATAACACGGACACAGGGGAACTTCTTGTTCTTATACAGAGGGGATGGGGGCTTTTAACCAGTTCCCGACTGGCTCACGTACTTTAACTGCTGCAGAGCGGCAATGTCCCGCGGATCGCCGTGTATAAACGGCGGCTCGCGCGTGTGCAGTATCGGGCGGTACGCACTCGTGCCCACTGCACTCTGCAGAAGTGTGTCCACGGCTCAGGCAGACTCGATCTCCACCGGCAAGCCGCGATTGCCTTGCAGAGAAGAAAAACGGGGAACCACCGATGTAAACACAGCAGTTCCCCGCACTGTCAGGCAGCATCTAAGAGATCTACTAATCCCTGTCACTGAGATCAGTTAGATCTCTTGTGCCCCTGGCAGCCCAGCCCCCTCACAGTTAGAACATACCTAGGGAACACAGTTAACCCCTAGATCACCCCCTGCAGGTTAACCCCTTCACTGCCAAAGACATTTATACAGTAATCAGTGGCTATTTCTGATCGCTGTATAAATTCCTCTGCTATTTTTTAACCTAAAAACGTTGGTGTCAAAAACGCCGGTACTTCATTAGTAAGCGTTAGGGAGTGTTTTGCAGCGTCGGAGTCAAAAACGCCAAAACGTTACAGCCTTGAAACGCACTGGCCGTGGGTTCTACTTTCAGCTCACTAATGCTGATGCCCTCTACAGCTCAAAAACGTTGGCGTTTTTATGGGGCCATTGACTAACATGGAGAGCTGCAAAAAACGACAAAAAACGTGGTGTCAATAAACGCCCGTGTGTATGAAGCCTAACAACCGATGAGTCATCAGCTCTCAGCGGGGTTCCATGCTGACAGCTGAATGAAAAAAAAAAAATTAGCTGCAAAACAAAATTGTGAAAAAAACAGCGTGGATTCCCCCCCAATCCATACCAGGCCCTTTGAGTCTAGTATGGATTCACCCCACGCCAAAATACCAGACCTTTATCCGAGCAGGTCAGGAAATTGTGGGGACGAGCGAGCGCCCACCCCTGAACCATGTCAGGCCGCATGCCTTCGACATGATGTCACAAGGGCAGGCTCTCCGGGTGACTTAATTGGTTAGCCACGCCCCATGCCTATAGAACAGGTGCCAGACAGCGGATGACAACGAGGAAGACAGCCACAGAAGAACGGCTTTTTTTTAGCGGGTAACCGGCGGCAAGGAAGAAGATAAGTGCGCGATAGAAGGCACCGGAAGAGACGTGGCGGGAGAAGACGGCCCCTAGAGAGACGGTGGCGGGAGAAGATGGCACCGAGAGAGACGGTGGCGGGAAGAGATGCACCGGGAGAGATGGCGGTGGAGAGGACGGCACCAGAAGAAGACAGCTCTAGAGCTATTAATAAAGGAATTGTCAAAAACCAGCTTTTGGGTTTTTTTTTACATTTCACTGCTTTTTTGGTGAATGGGTAGGGGTATAATGTACCCAATACCCATTCACATGGGGGGGGGCCCGGGATCTGGGGGCCCCCTTGTTAAAGGGGCTTCCAGATTCCGATAAGCCTCCCGCCCACAGACCCCGACAACCAACGGCCAGAAAATGTCAGGAAGAGGCGCTTGTCCCCATGAACATGGGGCAAGGTGCTTTGGGGTGGGGGGTGCAGAGCCCCCCTGCCCCAAAGCACCCTCCCCCCCATGTTGAGGTCATGCGGCTTGGCATGGTTCAGGAGGGGGGCGCTCATTCGTCCACTCCCTTTCCTGACCTGACGGGCTGCATGCTTGAATAAGGGTCTGGTATGGATTTTGGGGGGGACCCCACGCCATTTTTTTAAAAAAAATTTGGCGTGGGGGAGTCATCTCTGAATCTATACTAGACCCAAATGGCCTGGTATGGACCTGGGGGGGGGGGGGGCATGCCGATTTGTTTTCGCAATTATTTTTTTGCCGGCAATTTTTTTTTTTTTACATTTAGCTGTCAGCGGGGAACCCTGCTGAGAGCTGATGACTCATCGGTTGTTAAGGACACGGCGGCCAGCTTCCCGGCCCCCTTAGTAACCAACTATATACAGTGTTTGAAGTTCAGTTCAGTCACTTTTATTTTGTAAAAAACAGATGTCAGCGCATATGAAAACGGATGTAAAAATTTACATTTTTGATCCATTTCTTTTACAAAAAAAAGTGACTGAAATGAACTAAAAAATGGAAAACCTGTGTGAAAGGACCCTAATGCCATATTTTTGTGTGTCCACTGCTGGTGGAATAGTGTCAACTTTCTGTTCGCCCTCTATGGGTGGAATGCCTCTTTCTGAGGATTTGAATAGGCCCCTCTTTCTGGTACCGCACTGGTTACTGCCACCAAAAGGGCGGTGTTAAATAATGCACCTTTTTTAGTTCCTGTTTCGTTTGTGAATTGGACTTAACAGATTACCGGACGATTTTTTGTGATATTTACCGACATATTTTTTTTTTTTTTTGCTGTTTACCGCAAAATCAGTATTTTTTTTAATGAATTGCACTTTATTTACCACATGCAATAATTTATGCAAATGCAGTAACATAATACCCTTACCACATGCGGTAAAGCTTAGTGAATTGACCCCTATGGCTTGTGTAATTAAGAACCACGTTAGCGCTGGATCTTTATTTGGAATATAATTTCTTGGCCTTGGTTTGTTTACTATCTCTATCTTTTTTTTTTTTTTTTTCAAATAACCCTGGATTTCCGCTGTACATCTTTCATATTCAGTTGTTAAAAAATGTAAACCACTTGCTAGAGGACACTTGATCAAGTAAGCCATCATTGGGGGGAGATATTTCATCTAAGTCTACATGGGACTATACTCTCATTAACATATTTCTTTAAAGTTACTATGTCCCACCATACATACAGAGTTTATTTTCCATTTTATGCGTCAATTTTTTTAATTCCCTTCTAAAGTATCATTCTTTCTCTATAACAGGAAAAAAAACTAATTAAATTAAATTAACCTCTCTCCATTGCACAAAATCAAACAACTTTATACTGTGCTTCAAATCCCTAAGGAAACAGCAATCCTCACAGTGAATAATTACAAAAATATGTGGATTGCGCTGCAGTGAAAATACAAATAGCTGCTAGCACAAATGGTGCAAAACTGAAATTAAATAAGAAAAGGTGCTGCCCTTATTGTAACAAAACCAGGTGTCAGTAATACACACTATCCAATGAACTAAAACATCAATAATACAAAATGAATATAAATAACTCCATAAGACACTGACAATAATAATAATGAACTCAGGATGTAGTGATGTGTTCAAAGTCCACAACCAACAAAGTGTCAATGTTGCCAAATAAAATAAACCAAAGTGTCAATATTACAAAGTGAACATGAATGGCACCATTAGCAAACATAAAAATAATAGATAATAATAATATAAAGAACTAAAAATATAACGATGTACTCAAAGTCCACAAATATCCAAAAGTCCAAATGTGAACCAGTGTTACAAGGCAATACAAGGACGTACTGTAAATAAGTGAGGCCAATGCTCCACCAAGTCCCCAAAAGATGGCTGCCACCTAGCCGTTTAACCCCCACTAGGTCAAAATTACACGAAACACCCCGTACAAAGAACAACCAGATGGATCCAATCAATGGAGGAAAGGCACTTGGTCAGGATATAAATCCCCAATGGTTTTTCAGATCTTGAGCTCAATAAAATAAAGGACAATCCATAGTGCTTACTGGCAAACTTATTATTGTAAAAAAAAAAATGCATATGCACTCACATAAATAGTTAAAAACAAGCGCCTCCAAAATGTTGTGGATCTACTGCTGCTCTTGCTCATGATCTAACCTCCCCAGTGCATCCGCTTAATATCAGAACACTGCTCAGGGATGGATCGTGAAGCCCGCAGGATCTCTTACACACTCTCCCGACTCAATAGACTCCGTCCTATGTGTTATGTCAGAATGACGTCATCAGTGGCATAAATAACCGGGACAGAAATTGAAATCTGATGCTCGGACACACCTTTTATGCAAATCTATATAGGCAGACCAGCTTGCACCATCGAATCCCATTGGCTTACATATACAGAAAGAGGTAAGCCCACACAAATACCAGAGCTGTCACTATTTTACATAGGATTTGAAAGGTAATGAATGTAATAATACAGAATGCAGAGCAGATGATGCTGCTCGCCTGAAAGCTATCTCATCCCCAGAGGGAGACACTTTTTAATGTATGGGCTTCTTTTTCAGCACTGGCCATGGGTGCAGCTAGGATTTCAAAAACACCCGGGGAAGGCATTGTAAAGGAAAAAAAGATGTGGTTACATACACACATACACCTTCACATTACATTAAACAAAAACATAAAACTCCCTTGCATTACATATACATTACATATGCTAACTGGCTTCTTACTTTGGTGGATCAGTGGATTTTTTAATGTTTAAGATCCCCCCTCAATGACCAGATGACCTCCGAGAAGTGCCTTCATTCTGACAAGATCTGCAACGTGATGAAAGCAGATGGCATAACTCCAGAAGCAGGCCCAGGGCACAGATGCCTCCCCAGCTGCCAATGGCGAACCTCTAGACCAGCCTTTCTCAACCTTTTCAATGCCGAGGAACCCTTGAAATAATTCTGGGAACCCCTGCTAAAAATTAAAAATCTACAACTCGTGATACATTAGTGTGATGGTCAATGGGAAGAATGCTCCTTACATTTGTGGTCATTGAGTAGAATTACCCCCTTACAGATAGCTAAAAAGATCAATGGTGTCATTGGGAATTTATCTGAGAGTTAGAAATTGACCATTGCTCAAGGAACCCCTAGCAACCTCTGGAGGAACCATAGGGTTCCACAGAACCCTGGTTGAGAAACCCTGCTCTAGACAGTAGGAGCCCAGAGGCAATTGCCCAATTTGCTCCTCCTGTAATATGGCCCTTTTATGAAGGCCGGTCCACTCTAAAGAGGGTATGTTGCTGTTATGGAAGATACCTTTAACTTGCAGAAGGTTTGTTCTTGGCAATATTAATAAAAATATAATCAGTTAGCCTTTTGAACTAAGAAGCACTGATAATCTGTGCTATAAATGTGATAAGCTTTGTATAAACCAGTTTAAGATCATATTATGTAGAATGGAAAAGCACTTTGTCAATTTATTACAGGTATTTTTTCAGCACCGTCCACCTGATACAATATTAATGCCTCTCAACATTCCTGATCAGATCTTGAATGCAGTAGAACTGGTTAAAGTGGGTGTGAAATATAAATCTGATCCAACTGAAAAGGGTGTTTAAGTGGATCTGGGCATGGCCTAATGCATTATGTTTTAACACTCTGAGAGGTGAATATATGAAGCATGGTTGACTAATATTCCTTGAGGTTAATTTTAACTAAAGGAGAAGAGAATGTGCTCTTTGTACAGATAAAGTGGTACTAAAGGCAGTATTTTTATTTTTACTTACAGGTAAGCTTGTAATAAAGCTTACCTGTAGTAGGTTAAATGAATATCCCCTAAATGTGCACCATTTAGGAGATATTCTAGGGAGCAGCAGCCATCGATGTCACCGCCGCATGTTCTCTGAAGGAATGGTCCCACTATGCCATTTCTTCAGAGCCCTGTGCTGAGGTCATGATTGCTGCACACATGCGTGGGAGTGATGTCATCGCGGATAGGTCATTCAAGCTGCCACAGCCTGTGAACCCAGAAGGATGACCAGGTGAAGATGAAAGCCCTTTATGCCTTTACCTTGCTGGGTTTTTTTTTTGTTTGTTTTGTTTTGTTTTTTAAGCCTTTACTACTGCTTTTTTGTTTATTTGGTTAATTAGGTGAAGCCATTGTCCAATCATGATATCCTTTTTTATTGCACATGACTGGGTATTTAAACGAACAAAGCTTCCTCTTATTCGAGAATCCGTCTAAGATCATTTACTTTGCAATGTAAATTTTGTAAATCAACCCATTCTACATCTATTAAATTCAGTAGCACTCTATTTCAAGGAACAAGATGACTATAATATCATATCACAACATTTTGCCTACGCGTCTCTTAGTTCTGTAAGTTAAGTTGAACCAGCAGACATCACATTTATAGGAATGTATCATTATACTGGTTGGAAGATTGCTGTAGGCAATTAGGGAAGCACAAAGGCAGAACGATGCCTGGGTCATACAAGAGCCATCACAAAGAAGAAAGAAAAGCTAAGCAGACAAATGGTGCCTCTTTGAGAATACAGCAAAATGATAAAAAATGGATAAATACAAAAGAAGCAGAGGAGCAAAAGACAAAGCACTTGCGTTGCAATGTTTTCAACTCTTTACAAAGAAGATGAAGTATGCCAACATATTGACCCTATTCTTGATGCTATACTTATTGCGTCTTTTCGCCTTGCTTCTTAGAAGAAAAAAATCTATTTTTTTTGGGAAGTGGTAAGAGAATTCATTCTTTCTAGCAAATTACTATACAGCGATCACAAAAGACACAGATAAATGAAGATGAAGGTGAAAAAGTCAATCTGAATTCATTAAATCTGTAAATAGAAAACAGCTTTAACAAAAATTAGTCTACATCTATCATGTAAATTGCCCATTATATGATATTCATATAGAGATCATGTCAATTTTGTAAAAATATGAGTTACTACTTGCGTCATGTTAGTTTAAAAAAATATTTTTTAGATATATGATGAGCAGATTCTGCAGCCCCATGAAGACATAGAAAGTCAATTGTTAACAACACAAAAATAGTAGTTGGTATATAGGAATATATATAAGTATATGGGAGAGGAGCAGGGTCCAAGCAGGAGTTATTCCATCTAACAGTGAGGAATATATATATAACAGTGTTACCTACAAGGATGGCTACGGTGGTGCCAATGTACGATAAACCTTCTACAGAGTTTTCTGATAACTCTCTATGGCCAGTAGGGGCTGAAAGCTCAAGCACATTACAGTTCCTTCTCTCCAAAACTGTCTTTATGGACTTGGCTTTGTGCACAGAGGCACAGCCAAGGTGAAATTGTGGTAAATGGTGAATGGTTTCACCAAACTGTGGTGACAACCGGTATAAATGCCGATACTAAGCATTTGCATGCGTATCGGTACTCGTGGAAATGCGTCGATACCTAAGATTGTTGTGACTTTCAGGCTCGGTTCTTTCAGTTGCCAGTGGAATTTCCCCACTGACATCTGAAATGTAAAAAAAAAAAAAAAAAAATTAGGCAATTATTGGTTGTTAAGGAGCAGGGCCACCATGTCCTTAATGACTGATGACTCATTCAACTGTCATTGGGGTTCCCCTGTTGACAGCTGTAGTGTTAAAGAAGTTCAGCAATTGGAGCTGTCAAATAAAAAAAAAGCAGCCGGGCAATGTTTATCAACAGCATTGCTCACCCACTGAAACACTACGATAAAAATAAACATTGTTTCTTTTGTATCTTTCCGTTTCTTCATTTACAGATCAGAGTGAGGCACTTTGATCTGCAGATGAAGTGTTTTTTTTTAATTACATTTTCCTGTTTAACCCCTTATTAGCCCTTCATTTACGCTAATCAGTCTTAATTAACTCCTTATCCTCCTCCATTTAATTTTTTGTTTGCTTTGTTCGTTAATGTTTTTACACCTTTAACATATACTTACACGTTTCACATTGAAAAAAGCTCAAAATGTAAAAAATATAAATGTATTTCATTCGTAAATGACTTTTCAGTGCTTAGTACCATTGCTGACAGCTGAAGTGTAAACAAACCAGTTGTGGTAGGTATCAGTAATTGGTATCGGTGAGCACAAAAAAAAAAAGGGTTGGTATTCGTACTCATTGTAATCATGCTTACTTTCCCGCATTGACTTATCTGTTTCTGTTTAGTTTATTATAGTTGTAGAGCTTGCACCCCTGATATTCAAGTAGTGGAGATTCACAGTTCTTTTAAATTATCTTTATCAATTGAGGATTTTGAATTTAACTGATACATTCTAAAAAAAACATTGATAAAGATTTAGAACTCATCTCTTAGATCAGTGATTTTCAAACTGTGTGCCACGTGAGATTTGCAGGTGTGCCGTGGGAGTTTTGAAAAATATTTAAAATTGCTAGCATTTTGAAGCCTTCAACATTTCGAAAAATGAAATAGTAAATAAATGTTGCAAAAGTTAAAAAGTAACATATAAAAATGTAATCTCTGTCAGTCTGTCATTCATTGGTTCCCTTCGTAACGTGAGATTATTGGGCAAATACAGTGTAACTAAGTACTGTTTAATTATATTTACCATTCCATTCATGTAGATTAAATATGTGACCTTCTATATATATGACATCAGTGAAAAAAACCAAGCAGCCCAGTGCAGCAGTCCTGGGGTTTGAAAACCGCTGCGTACTTCCTCTTCTTTCCTTAGGGATGTCAGGACAGATCAGAGCAGTTCTGATTGGTCATTACCGATGTGACCATGCTGACCAATCAGAATTGCTCTGATCCATCCCAGCATCCCTAGGGAAAGAAGAGGAAGAACAGCCCAGTTTTCAAATCCCAAGAAGTTTACCCCTTGTCAACCTTTAGTTAACTTTAATCAGCCCTAATTAACTCCGTCCTTCCCTTTTTTTTGTTTTTACATTTTTAATTTCTATTTTGTACCATTGTTAATTTTTTTTCTTTTTAATGTTTGCTATGTGTTCATTTTTTTTTTCAAATATTTTATTTATATCAACAGAGACAGGTAAATCCGACAATACTCAGCATTGTCACAATTTCACATAGTATAACCGAATGGGTTAGCTGCACAGTCATCCAAAATACGAACAGAAACTAGTGGTTGAGACAGTTGTAATGCAGTTGGAGTGTTTACCTCGTTCAACATTGTCATTCGTGCGTGTCTCAACATAATTATTACCCATACGCAAACAGGCATTTTTTGTGAGCATGGCTATTAGAAACTAAACAAAGAGACAAAAAAATAAATAAGGAAATAAACATGGAGTCACCGATCTCCCCTGTTTTTTTTTTTTGTCCTTATTTTTATTCTTCCCTTCCCTTTTCTGTTAGGGAAGTGAAGATACAAGAATGAATGAAAAAAGAATAGAAAAGGGGGGAGGGAGGGGAAAAAATAGAAAAAAAGGGGGGGGGTAGGGGGAAGTGCAGAGGGGTTGGAAAATTAGGTGGGGGGTGGAAGGGGAGACCCTGAAGTAACGGCATGATACTGTTGGCACAGAACGGCTGTATCAGTTTTTTACCCCGATCCATTATGTATTCAGAAGGGCCGTTTCCTCGTCAGAGAGAATAAACATATTCCACAGTCTCCACCTCTCAGAGTATTTTTCGTGTTTGAATTGTGCTGTGAGGATCAAGTCCTCCATTTTATTGACTTCTTCCACTTTTTGAAGCCACCTGCTAACGTAGGCGGATGTGGGTTTTTCCAGTTCAAAGGGATACAAGACTTTGCGGCATTTAATAGGTGGCGTATGATTATGTTTTTTAAAAGGGGAGGGAGGGGGGAAAAGATAAGAAAAA
>BLSH010115766.1:230170-276616 GCA_018402905.1 Glandirana rugosa
AGGGAGGGAGGGGAAAAAAATAGAAAAAAAGGGGGGGGGGGTAGGGGGAAGTGCAGAGGGGTTGGAAAATTAGGTGGGGGGTGGAAGGGGAGACCCTGAAGTAACGGCATGATACTGTTGGCACAGAACGGCTGTATCAGTTTTTTACCCCGATCCATTATGTATTCAGAAGGGCCGTTTCCTCGTCAGAGAGAATAAACATATTCCACAGTCTCCACCTCTCAGAGTATTTTTCGTGTTTGAATTGTGCTGTGAGGATCAAGTCCTCCATTTTATTGACTTCTTCCACTTTTTGAAGCCACCTGCTAACGTAGGCGGATGTGGGTTTTTCCAGTTCAAAGGGATACAAGACTTTGCGGCATTTAATAGGTGGCGTATGATTATGTTTTTTATAGGTTTTCTCAAAAAGACAAAGAGCCGGATCTTCTAGTATCTCATAATCTGTGAATTTTTTAACTATTCTACGCACTTCTTTCCAGAAGTGGGCCAGCTTGGGGCAAGACCAAAAAACGTGAAGGAGTGTGCCCTGTTCATTCAAGCATCTTCAGCCTTTGGGGTAAATTTATGCAACAGGTACGGCATGCAATACCATCGTGTTAAGATCTTAAAGTTTGTTTCTTGTGTTTTCGTGCATATAGACGACTTAGGAGAGCGTGAAAGGATAGTCTGTGTTTGTTTTACTGTGAAAGTACATCGCAAATCTTTTTCCCATTATTTTATTCTGGGTAATTCTGCTTGTTCAGTTGGGGTAATCAATAAATTATACATTTTAGAGAGAACCCTTGGTAGAGTTCCCGTCTCAGCGCTTAGGGCTTCAAAATCAGGGTATGGCCAAAGCTTCCGGGATTTGGAAGCGTGCATAGGTAGTGAAATATCTGAAGGGCATTCCAAAAGGGAAGGCAGTAAGATCCTGTGGTAGGCATTAGAGATCCGATAGAGGGCCAGGCCATTTCTATCAGAAAACGAGATGCTTGATGATAGCCTCTTCGCTGTAAGGTCTAAAATATGCGGTCTTGCAAATCTGGACTGAACTGTGGGTTACCCAATATTGGGAATAGGGGAGAATTAGGTGTGGATAGGAATTCTTTTGAGAACAGGTGGGAGCATATAGGTAGGGTGGGTCCAATCAAGGGGTGTAAGATCAGTGATCAAGGTAAGTGCCTGAAACACCATGGGGCTCCTATCAGGGATATATCCGTTTGGGCCTGTTCAAGCTGTGTCCATAATTTGGCTTCAGAGTGCCGGCACCAATCCACTAGTCTGCCAAGATGAGTGACCTGGTAATATTGTAGAATATCCGGGACTGCAAGGCCCCCATTCTGTTTAGCAAGAGTGAGTTGGCGACGAGGAACTCGTGGGCATTAGTGTGCCCAGATGAACTTCTGAAAGAGGGAGTTTACTTATTTAAAGAAGTGTGGGGGAATCCCAACTGGTAGGGCTTGTAGAAGATATTGATACTTTGGCAAAATACTCATTTTTAGAAGGTTGCACCTTCCAAACCATGAATGGAGACATTGATGCCATTTCTCAAGATGTGTTCATTGTTTATGTCTTTGTGTATAAGGAATACATTTTTACATGCAAAAAATTGACAATATTGTCAAAAAGCCTAGTCTGTCTCCAAAAAACAATGTATAATACTTTGTTATCTTAAGTAATAACAAATTTATCGGCAAATATACAAGCTTGAAAATGTAAAAATTGCTCTCATCCATTAGGGTTATACAGGTAGGAAAGCTGAAAAGGTTAAACATGGAAGCACACGTTGCCTAAAATATACTGTATTTTTCTGCTAATGTTTTTCAATGAAGATTGCATAGTTATGTGTGTGATTTTCTAAATGTGATAGCCAATCAGTTTATATAGTTGGGTTGGTGGGGTGTCTACAAACTTCTGGCCATATAGTGTAGAACACAAAGAAGGCACTTCTAAAGTGCAATAAAAGAAGACTTTAATTACCCAAAGAACGGTTAAAAACACTTACAAGGGGTGAAATATATACAGGCTCATCACATAACATAAGCTGTGCAGCAGGAGGTTTGCTTTAAGGTGTTACGGCAGCAGCATGTTTCCTAGCCAGCCAGGGGTGAGGAGCTGCGTGTTAGATATCCAGGAAAAGCCACCATGCTGCTGGAACCAGCATGGAATGCAGATACCCCGATGTGACATCAAAGGGGGCAGTGACATGTTTCGGAACATGCGCAATAGCTCCTTCTTCATGACAGTCATTAATAAGGAGCTATTGCGCATGCTCCGAAATGCGTCACTGCCCCCTTTGATGTCACATCCAGGTACCTGTGTTCCACAATGGTTCTGGCAGCAAGATGGCTCTTCCTGTATATCTGACATGCAGCTCCTCACTGCTGGATGGCTAGGAAAAACGCTGCTGCCACAACACCTTAAAGAAAACCTCCTGCTGGACATCTTTTGTTATGTGATGAGCCTGTACATTCTTCACTTCTTGTAAATGTTTTAAACGTCCTTATGGCAATTAAAGTCTTGTTTTATTGCACTTTAGAAGTGCCTTCTTTGTGTTCTGCCCTTTACCAGAGTCTGAACCTTCTAATGGAGTACTGCTGAGGTACACCTCAAGACATGTGCCTACTTTGTTCCGTTTTCACCTTGGATCGAATTGTGAACTTATGATCCCAGGAAGGATTGTTTTACCTACAGTGCCGTATATCCCACCTTTTCGGGCTATATACAGGGTGGGCCATTTATATGGATACACCTTAACCACTTGCCGACCGCCGATCGGCATCTGACGGCGGCAAAGTGGCTCGTTCCCGCAAATCGCCGTCATACAACGGCGGCTGCGGGAACGTGTTTAGTGAGCGTGTGCGCGCCGCCGGAGGCGCGCCCGCGCGCTCACTGTGTCCAGGGGGGGCCAGGGAGCGGGTGCGGCGGCTTCGGTTGCCGCCGGCCACCCGCGATGCCCGCCCCGGGGCGAATGAGTGGAGGTCCGTGTATGTAAACACGGACCTCCGCTCTGTGTGAGGGGGAAGGGCTGTGATCACAGCCTTCCTTTACGTGAAGGCTGTGACCACTTCCCTTCCCCAGCTAGGCAGTCCCCCATACAGTTAGAACACGCCCAGGGAACATAGTTAACCCTTAGCGCGCCCCCTGCAGGTTAACCCCTTCACTGCCAATGGCATTTACACAGTAATCAGTGCATTTTTATAGCACTGATCGCTGTATAAATGCCAATGGTCCCAAAAAAGTGTCAAAACATGTCCGCTGAAATATCGCAGTACCGCAAAAAATCGCAGATCGCCGCCATTTTTAGTAAAAAATAAAAAAAAATTAAAAACCCCAAAAATGAATTCTCATCATCCGTAAACGCGACCACTTTTGCGCAAACCAATCAATAAACGCCGATTGCGATTTTTTTTATCGCAAATATGAGGAAGAATATAAATCGGCCAAAAACGGTGAAAAAAAATGTTTTTTTATATTTTTTTTTGATTTGTATTTTAGGAAAAAGTAAGAAATTTGGGTTTTTTTGCAAAATTGTCGCTCTTCTTTTGTTTATAGCGGCGATCAGAAATGACGCAGCGGTGATCAAATACCCCCAAAAGAAAGCTCTGTTTGTGGGAAAAAAAGGACGCAAATTTCGTTTGGGTACAACGTCGCACGACCGCGCAATTGTCAGTTAAAGCGACGCAGCGCCGAATCGCAAAAAGGGCTCCGGTCCTAAAGCTGGAAATCCTTCCGGGGCTGAAGTGGTTAATAAAATGGGAATGTTGGTGATATTAACTTCCTGTTTGTGGCATATTAGTACATGTGAGGGGGGGAAACTTTTCAAGATGGGTAGTGACCATGGCGGCCATTTTTAAGTCGGCCATTTTGAATCCAACTTTTGTTTTTTCAATAGGTAGAGGGTCATGTGACACATCAAACTCATTGGGAATTTCACAAGAAAAACAATGGTGTGCTTGGTTTTAACGTAACTTTATTCTTTCATGAGTTATTTACAAGTTTCTGACCACTTATAAAATGTTTACAATGAGACCTTGGGGGCCATTCAACTGGTGCGAGCATTCCTAGATGAACAGTTTCCTGTCAAGTGGATTGGTCATTGTGGGCCAGTTGAATGGCCCCCAAGGTCTCCCGATCTGACCCCTTTAGACTTTTATCTTTGGGGTCATCTGAAGGCAATTGTCTATGCTGTGAAGATACGAGATGTACAGCACCTGAAACTACGGATACTGGAAGCCTGTGCTAGCATTTCTCCTGTGGTGTTGCTATCAGTGTGTGAAGAGTGGGAGAAGAGGGTTGCATTGACAATCCAACACAATGGGCAGCACATTGAACACATTTTATAAGTGGTCAGAAACTTGTAAATAACTCATGAAAGAATAAAGTTACGTTAAAACCAAGCACACCATTGTTTTTCTTGTGAAATTCCCAATAAGTTTGATGTGTCATATGACCCTCTTCCTATTGAAAAAACAAAAGATGGACTCAAAATGGCCAACTTCAAAATGGCCGCCATGGTCACCACCCATGTTGAAAAGTTTCCCCCCTCACATATACTAATGTGCCACAAACAGGAAGTTAATATCCACAACCATTCCCATTTTATTAAAGTTTATCCATATAAATGGCCCACCCTGTAGTGTAAGCTAGAGTGATAAAATTCACATATCAATGCTAAAAGCATGATTGTTTAAATCACCCTTTACATGGAGAGTCCACAAGTATCCTAAACACTTTTCTAGTTATAACTAATCAGTAATATAAGGCAAGTTCTAAGTGGCTTTTCCATGAATGTCCTTGGAGCACTATTTTGAGCGTACTGTCTAGCATACAGGTTAGAGTCTACAAACCTGGATACACAACATCCAAAAACATTTCTCAACATAGCATGAGAAAATTACAGAAAACAAGTAAAAATGTAAAACCTAGATACCAAGGTTAAATATATGCAATAGTTTGACTTTTACAGCAAGCCTCCTGTGATAAGCTGCCTAGCAAATACATGTTTGTTAATATTTTAACATTAGCAACTCCACATCTGCTGACAAGTAGTACAAGAAGAAATAGTAATAATACATTGTATACAGTTATTTAGCCTGATCTTCTGACATAACAAGCTTGTGCAAAACTTTCCATCACAGCGTGGTCTCTGTGCTCATTATAGCTGTTTTTTATTGTCAAGAAGTAGAAGGTTTTACAGGCACAGTGTTTTCCTCTCATTAGGAATGTTTTTAAGAAATGTGCTCTTATAAATACTTTTGAGGAATAATCTTTCTCCAGCAAAAACAGAGCAGAGGTCAGGGCAGGTGACACAGTGTGGTGCAGCACATAATGCTTCAAACTGGCAGACCTCCATGATGCAGGCAGCCTTTGACTATATTACAAACCTCTGTATTTTATATGCCAGTAAAAATAAGTACCTTCCTATATGAGCCTTTATTATTCACTGATACAAGGAAATGTACATGGGTATACAGTCTGCAATGCACTGAGATCAGTCTAACCTCTCTGTTGGCTTGTATAATGGTCTATGCAGTAAGTGACAAAGTAGACTATATGGCCTCCAGCAGAGCAATGTTTCTCTGCCACCAGATTGCAGCACTTTGCCATTCTGCATGGGAGGCATAATTCTGCAGGGGCAGTCATTTAAGGGAGGTGCAAAGTGGGTATTGAAACATCTGAGCTTTAATTGACTCTGGCCTATTACCCCTTGGAAGTTATGTGGATGATGTTAAAACCCATCACAGCTCAGAACTTTTTTTGTAGATTTAAAGCCAAACTCATAGAAACTTGAAAAAATTAACATAAAACTTCAGATTTAACCTCCTCTACTGCAATTAAATACCTATGCAGGAATATCGACAAGCACACTGGTTACATCTTCAAGATCTACAATATGTTTACTTCAGTCTCCACCAAGCTGTTTTATATGAATAAATAGGAACATGATATCAATAAGACGCTGGCAGTGGAAGATTGGTGTAAGATGGCACAACATATGTGTAAAACTCTCAACACCTCGTTGATCAAGGCGAATTATAAAGTCTTTCTAAGTGGGTACATGGTGCCAGTAAGAGTGGCATCTTGTGTCCCAGGGGCCTCTCCACTATGCTTTAGAGGCTGCTGTCAGGAAGGTACGATGTTCCACATTTGGTAGACTAGCCCAAAAGTAAGGAGATTTTGGATTCGTACATATAACTTTATTTATTCGTTTACTCAAGCGAACCTAACCATATCACCGTTACAGGCACTGTTGGGATATCAAGTGGAGGGGACCTCGGGACATACATGAAGGCTCATAACATTTATTTTTTTGGCAGCTAGAATTGCCATCACCAGGTCATGGAGGTCTCCCACGATCCAGTTCAGTTTGGTAAACTCCAAATTATCATGGATCAAAATATGTTTTACCATGTGCTATATATATATGTAACCTGATATGCAAGTTATGAACAATATCAGATGTTGATGCACCTTTTGATTCTTACACTTTGTTAAAAATCTCAATAAAAATTATTAGAAAAGAAACTTGAAAATTATCCCTTGCAGTGGGGCTGCGCCTGGACTGCAACGCTTAACTGCTCAGTTAGTCTAGGGGAGAGTAAATGCGCTTTACTTACCTGATCCTCTGCTTATCTGGCAGGTGGCACCATTACAGACGCTGCATTGGTCTTGATGACATCCAGACCTTAGACCTCTGGAGCATAAGGGAGAAGAGATGCTTTCACCATTCTAACAGGGTGGAGGAGTGGATAAGAAAATCCACGTCCCCTAAATCTAAGGGAGTAATTACCCTTGCAGTGCAGTCGCAACCCCACCAGAACAGTTAGTAGTCTTTAAACCCATAAAACCACTACCCATCAACTTATGATCCACCATACTACTGTATGCAAAGTGGGGAAATTCTAAGAAGTACTCTCAATCCACTGCTGAAGCAGGAAGGGTTCATCACTTTAAGTTTAAATTCACATGACTCTTGTATTTAGACAATATTTGTCTGGAGAAAGGGTCTCCAAAGCTGGCCATACGTTGATTGGAATTTGGCCGGTTCAGCAGGGACTTCTTTATTTCTGACTGATCGACTTCTGTAACAACCATATTGTTGGGATTCCCTGCTCGAACAGCGCAGCAGGCTATAATAGCCTGCAACGTTTATCAGTGTATTCTGATGGTGGGGTTAGCCTACCTGCTGTCAGAATACAATAGCTTAGCAGGGAAGATTCCCCCATCCAACTCAATAGGTTGGATGTGGGAAACGAGTCCGTTTTTTCTCATTCATGTATGGGCTACTTAAGTGAAAAATGAAGGTCACATGAATCAGTAGATCAAAAGATAACAGGCAGATAATTTGACTTCAGGATGAGTTTGACTCTTTCAAAGTCTACTGGCCCTTTAACATGATGGACAGCCTCAATGACCAATAAAGAAGCTTGAAAGGTACAAGGGCCAACCCTGAATTCAAAGAAAAAGTTGAAATGATCTCACTTTAGCTGCCTATACCTCTGTATCTACTAATCATATTAACATGCATTTTCACTGAAGGTAATGCCAAACTCCAATGTATGCATTTTGTTCACTGCATGCCTGCTTTAAATCTTCCAGCTTTGCAACAGGTGTACTTTAAGTTTTTAGTATGTATTTTGTGTATGTGTGTGTTTTGTTTTGTAAATGTGATAATAGGATTATATGGATGTTATAGCGTTTAAAGCTTAGAACACCAGCAACTGGTCAGAGCCACAAATCTCTGTCACCGCCAGTTGAAATACAAAAAAATTCCGACCGACATTTATCCTTCATAAATGAAATACAAGACGGTGGTAACTACCCATAGCAATATTCAGCATGATAGTTTACAGTACCAACAGATATTAACAGTAAAGTGTTTTAGGACTCAGGCTATTGAAGTCTAAGGGGATGACAGCTGTTACTGTGATGTAGAAAAAGAAAGCATAAAATATATAGAAACATGATAGCCAAGACAAATTACTCACATTTGCTAAGTGTATAGACTTGCAAGCACAGACACCGCAGTACAATAAATCTAGAAATGAGAGACTGTGTGATTTGTCACCATAGCCTTGGAATTTTAACGGCCAGGTTTAACTTGGTGCAAAATACAATGTATTATACGGGGGTTGACGTGCAGATAACAAACTATGTGACTTCTTTAAATTATTGTCAGTAATATCAGGAATCTAATTTCACAAATTTAGTTTTTCCTTATTGTCCTTCTTACTTATTTTTTCCCTTGATGACTAATGTTTTAATTGGCTGTTTTACACACTTTCAACATTGTTCCATATATTGATAAACCCAACTATCGTATCATTAACACACAAGGTAGCTAATAAAAAAGGGCATGCGATTTTTATGTAATAATGCAATGTGCTAATGAAGGCCAGTACAATGTCACAGTGTTTAGCCATGGTGGCTTTCAACCATAGGTACTAGTTTCAAACTTGCTGCAGAGACTTTGTATGTTTCCATGCTTATGTGGCCTTCCCCTTCATTCCAAATGCTGGTAGGTTCATTGGTTTCTACTAAAACTGGCAAGAAAGTGTGTGTATCCTCTAAGGACTAAAGCTAGCTAAGGACTAAAGCAGCCAGTTCAGCAGGAACTGGTTGAAGTTCGATCAGTGAGTGGCCGTCTTTACTTGACAGAATTCAATTGTTTGATCAACTTCTGTCGAAGGGACATAATGGAAAATTTTCCTCAATTAAATTGGCTGCAGCTACTGTGAGAATACAATGTGGGGAGAAGATGCAGAAAGCAATAAAACTCTAATAAAACACTATTTTAAGAGGGTGGGGAAAGGTTAAAATATCTGTCAGGTTTTTATTGCTGCTACTGGTGACTTGATGACCCTTGTTCCTCTAATTTCTTATCTTGTCCTGATGTTTACAGTGATAAAAGTGGGGAGAACTCTTGCAAATGGAGTCAAAGACAGTCATAACAACCAGATGTTCGGCCGTTGCCATCTTACCGGTTGGAAACAGTATCTCAGTCCATGAAGACTAACATACAATATTTTACATCATATTTGTGAGTATTCTGGCTGTCTTTTTCTTAATAAATTGCCCTTGTCAGTAATACTGTGCAAAGAGGTTTTCTTCTTGCCTATTTGCACACATTTGTGCTGCATGATTCCGTCCAAGGTGGATCTGATTGGAGCAGCCCATCTTTCTACTTGTATAGAGAGTTGAGATTTTACATACACAAGCGCTTTTGACTACTTTTGATTAAGCGGTCCACCGGTTTGGGTAAGAGTCAGTTTGAACTTTCTCAACACTTCTTTGTCTGGAATTGCACATGTTGGACTTTTTTAAGCTGCCATATGTATATTGATATGGACTTTTGACAAAGCATAAGTGCTGCACTTATGTTATATAACCAGATGTTCTATTATCTACTTTATCCAAAAATAAAAAAGGTGGAACTCTAGGAATAAAGTTAAATACACAATTGAAACATATCCTGTATGTTTACTATTTTCTGCTTGGGAAATAGGGTTTATGTTCTCTTGTGAATATATTTGTGAATATATAGAAAAGTCTGGACCGCACAGCATCACACAGGCCATGAAGTGAGGATAGGTGCAGGGCAATTGAAGCACCACAGACACAATTGGTGATAAATGCCAGCACACTAGAGCAGGGGTCTTCAAACTTTCTAATGAAAGAGCCAGTATACTGTCTTTCAGACTTTAGGGGGGCTGGACTGTGCTCAGTGGGAGTAATCAATGCCCAATCTTTGGTATTAAGGGGAGAAATAGTAGGTGTCAGTGGGAGGAATAGTGCTCCATCATTGGTGTCAGTGAAAGGAATAGGGACCTATCAGTGTCAGTGAAAGGAATTGGGCCCCATCATTGGTGTCTGTGGCAGAAATCGGGGCCCATCATTGGTGTCAGTAGCAGGAATTGGGGCCCCATCGCTAGTGTCAGTGGCAGGAGTTGGGCCCCATCATTGGTGTCAGTGGCAGAAATTGGACCCCATCATTGGTGTCTGTGGCAGAAATTGGACCCCATCGTTGGTGTTAGTGGCAGAAATTGGGCCCCATCATTGGTGTCAGTGGCAGGAATTATGCCTCAAGGGCCACAAAAAGACAAGCAAGGGGCCGCAGTTTGGAGCATCATGGCAACAGCTTTTAAGGGCCTTGCATGATCAGGAAGGTGATTCAGGAAGCAGTAAAACGAATCCAGGAAACAGAAAAGCAGTGTGGTAGACATGTGGCCTACTTTTAAAATTATTATGAATCAGATGTGAAATGAGATGAAAAAACAAAAAAGAGAATAAATGGAATGGAGTTCATGCAAATTAACTTAAATTGGGACTGAAATCTCTAACAGGAAGTTGTATCACTGCAGCAAAAAAAAAAAAAAAAAGATTTGGAGGAGGCTGAAAGCAATAGAAGACAGACTTTAACAATGCTTTTAAACTAGAGTTTAGTGTCACTTTAATCGTCCATCTGATTTATTCCAATAAGAATAAAAGATTGATCCAACATGTCTAGGGGGCCTTAAAGCGATTGTAAAGTCTCGTTTTGTTTTTTTTTTTTTATTTAAAAATAATAAACCTGTTATACTTCCCTGCTCTGTGCAGTGGTTTGCACTGAGCAGATCCTCCTATTCTTGGGTCCCTCGTCTGTGCTTCTGGCCCCTCGCTCCTGTTGAGTGCGCCCACAGCAAGGCGGATTTACCCGAGCCAAGTCACAGCTCCCTGCATCCATTTAGACACGGAGCCATGGCCAGGCCCCGCCCCTTTCTCCCCTCATTGGCTCGCTGGCTTTGATTGACAGCAGCGGGAGCCAATGGCGCTGCATTGCTGTCTCAGCCAATGAGTAGGGGAGTCCCAGGCAGCCAAGACATTCGTGCAACATCGCTGGATCTAGAGGGACCTCAGGTAAGCATCAGTGAGCTGAGGAGGGCTGCTGCACACAGAAGGCTTTTTATCTTAATGCATAGAATGCATTAAGATACAAAACCTTCTGCCTTTACAACCACTTTAAGATAAGCCCCTTCATTAGGGCTTAAAAATTATATATGCTTGACAGAATGGAGAGGGTGAAATTAAACAATAATTACAGTACAGTATATTGGAAGAGTACAGAGTTCATCAGCAACTGGTTGGGGCAGCCTTCTTCCCTACGATCCATTTTTCTCGTTTGTCTTCCAAAGAAGGTTCGGAATTCATAACAGGGTCACTTGGAATGTATGACTGAGAATAGTACAGTTTGGTGATGTTTATGCAGGTATCTGCACATTCCAGACAGTTATTCATATCCACACCTGATACCGTTCTATGGCCTTTTTAAAGGACCAATGCTGTCTTATCAGTAAACAACACTTATACATAATTTTAATGATAGTAAATTTCAAATGAATGATATGCCAGTGCTAAACGAAACAGGCTGCAATGTCCTATCTTGGAGGAACATGTCTTGCTCATTAAGTGGGGAGCATAAATATTCTAAAAATGAATGCGCTCGGTAGAATTTTTTTTTTATATCAAATGCTACCTATATACTGTAAATCCCTCTCTCCTTTGTTCAAACATTTAATAAGATCTCCAGGCAATTAATTTGGAATTCAAAACATCCTAGAATTTCCTATTCAATATTAATTGCATAAAAGACAAAATGGGGGTCTGGCTATGCCTGATTTGAAATATTGATTTTATTTTGTCATTAGGTAAAGTAGTACCAAGGTCCTTTCTTTATTCATCTAAATAATCAGGAAATATAGGGGGCTCTTATTTCAGGATAGCCCGATATATTCAAGAGAAATCATGATCAGGGCCTACTAAAAGAATCTACTAAAAGAGTCCTATAAGGGGCTAAAAGGGCCTGCTTAAAGAGCCTCTACCAGATTTAGATCTGCTGTATCCCAGATAGCCTCAGGAAGAGAATGTGTAAAATGTGTTACCTGACCGTACTTCCAAAAAAGACCTCACCTTTCCGTTGGTGCTCCCAACAATAACAGTAAGGGACCATCAAAAAAGTTATGTTATGTCCACCTTAAGAAACAACTATCTTTCAAACCTGGAGGTAACATTCTATGCCCAGTGATGAGCATTAATGATGAATTATGACTCCATTTGAGTCGCGACAAAAGTGTATGTGGGAAGGTATTAGGGGATAGCTCTCTGTAAGAAGGAGCTATCCAAAAATGTTCTGAGAGGTCTATCCCACTTAGATATTTCTTCATAGAGACTCCCTTCTTCATTCAATCAGCTGGAGTCCAGTCTATACGTCTTATCAACATTTATCATCATAAAATAACCGCTTTTTCGAAGAAACTAAATGGTGCTTCAACTTGTCCTACATTTGAACTAATTTATATTGCTGGGTTTTTTGCTTGCTGTTTATTAACTTTTACAAGACAAGAAAAACTAGTTTACAGGATATGTAAACTTTTCTGAATGCTTATACTGCCAAAGTGCTAAAGTGCAAAAGTAACTGTCACAGACCCATTTCTTTTATCTAATATAAACCTTGGTGTCTTGCAAATGACACACCCAGGTCTCCTATAATTTATACAACATGACTGCATTTAAACATTAACCAAATGAAGTCTTAAATTGTCTAACTTTAGATTCTTACGTCAAACTCGAATTTCAGAGATCAAATCTAGCATGTGCCGCCATCAAATCAAAAACTATGTTGACATGTTTGTCTCATAGTGGTCACATGGATGTAGAGAAGTGACTATTAATAAAAACATGCAATCTTTCAAATGTTTTATTCTAAACTTGTGGACTTGTTTAACCCTTTCATTGATGTGAGTTTTTTTAAATTTTTGCTTTCCAAGTGACTTTGTTTTTTTTAATAACAAACATGTTATACTTACCTCCTCTGTGCAGTTGGTTTTGCACAGAGCAGCCCAGATCCTCCTCTTCTTGGGTCCCTCTGCTGCTCCTGGCCCCTCCCTCCTATCGAGTACCCCCTCAGCCAACAGCTTGCTATGGGGGCACCCAAGCTGAGTCACAGCTCTATATATCCATTCAAATACAGAGCCCAGACCTGGTCCACCCCCTCCCTCCCCTGATTGGCTGACTGGCTAAGACACTCGTGGACATCACTGGAGAGAGAAGGGGCACAGGTAAGTAATTCGGGGGGGGGGGGGGTGGGGAGGCTGCTACACACAGGCTTTTTATCTTAATGCATAGAATGCATTAATATAAAATACATTCTGCCTTTACATCTCCTTTAATAATGTTATATTCAAAATAAAGAAAAAAAAATACCTTATTTAATCTTAATACCCCATAAGCATTACCCAGAGCTGTACTTAGCCTTAGGTCCCTTTCACACGGGTGCCTCCATTTGGCGGACTCCACTCGTTCAGCGGGGGATCGCTCCACTGATCTCCGCTGAGCAGGCAGATGACAGGTCCATCTCCGCTTAATGCAGATGTGCAGAGCGGAGACATGCATGCTGTACATTCACATCAGTCCCTGCCCTCAAGGAGCTTACAATCCAAGGTCCCTAACTCACATACGTACAAATACTAAGCTAATTAAGGCTGGACATACATTATGCAATTTTCTTTACTTCTACCACGGGAAGTGAAGGAAAGAAAATTGCTTGATTCACTTCCACTGTGCTATCGTATTCTGACAGCGGGCAGCGTTTGTTGTACCTGGCACTAGATTGCTTTCACACCCTCTAGTAAAAGACGCACTCCCTCCCCCTGTGCAGGGCCCCCTGCCATATATATTCCAGGCTCATTTGCCCATCTGTGGGGCCAGGAAGCGGGTGCCACTGGGAAGAGGGGAAGTAACTGAGTTGAAGTGTGTCCGCTCTTCTCCCCTTCTTGTAGCTAAGCTGGAAGCTATATGTAAAACATCACTTCCAGGTCCCCTGTCAGCTTCCCCAGCCAGCATTTCTGGGAAAGCATATAATGCAGTGCGATCTGCAAGGCATTTAATTAAGTGGAGCACAGGTGAGACGTCCAGGGTCTTTTAGACCCTGGATGTTTCATTAAAGAGAACATGTCACCAACAAACCATTACATAGGGGACTATGTTACATAAAAAAAATGTTTTTTTTTGGGGCCCCCCACCCCCACATCCGAATGTAAAAGCACTCTTCGGGGGCACTTATGCATGAAAATGTCTATGGAGATAAACATGTTAGGTATCACTGCACACGCTGGAGTGAGAGCAACATTTCTAGTACCAGACCTCTTCTGTAACGCTAAACTGATGGCCTATAGGGGGCTTTTAAAGCGTTGCTTATGGAAAATATAGTGTACTGAAGTTTGTCGCCATTTCATATTTAAAGGTTGCAAATTTATGGTTTGACATCTATTTATTTGGTGCAACCTCATCTTTTATATTTTACCCAAAAAATTGGGTAATTTATCACGTTTGTATGTCCTAAAATTAACTTAAGTGTATTTTTTACTGAAATTTTGCATTTCCTATACCTTTGCAGTAATTCCATGTGACATAAAAAAATTGCAACAACCACTATTTTAATCTTTAATGTGTCTGCTTTCAGAAAATATATAATGTTTTGGGGATTTCTGCAAACTTCAGTCCTAAAATTATAAAAAAAAACAGCCTGGCAGTGAAATAGTTAAATACCACAGTCATGTCCATGAAAATTAGTGGATAAATAAATATCACTTCTTTTACAATTCAACGTTTCTATACTCATGTGAAAACGACTATCCCCTATCTTATTTGATCATCTCATATGATCTTCATACATGAAAGAATATATAAACTTTTTGTGCAAATATTAAAATATTTAACGCTAAAAAGAGAAGTATACGGTTCTTAAAAAAAAAAATGATACTCACCTAAGTGGATTCAGCATCTGTCCAATGCTACATCTGTAACCCACTGCTTTTAAGACTGAGAACCCAGTGATCAAAGACCATTGATTGCTCAGTTCTCAGTCTTCAGTGCTCTCTGCTCTGCTCCTCTGGCACTCACTGGAGTGCTGGGCTAGGGAGGGGATGGAGCGGCTAGTTCAGTTTCCCAGAAGCTCGCTGAGAGGCTGAGCCAGCTGCCAGTCCAGGCATCTGGGTGGATCCTGACTGTAAAACTGGGATCTTTCCAGAGCCTGGACTGGCTGAAAACAGGTCATAGGAGTGCAGAATAAACTGCACTCCTGTGATCTATAGAAGTAGGACCAAAAAAGCTTTGGCCATACTTCTTCTTTAGGTCCCATATAAATCCCATGAGAAAACAACTTTTTCCACAAAAAAGGTAGTGATCTTTCAAGTCACAGTGTTCAAAGTGCTGAATTTAGCAGGAATAAACCGTGGGACTGCAAAACACCTCCTCCGTTTTAACCTGTGCTCCTTCGCCAGGTGATGCACTCACCTAATCTCTGTGACCCCTTAAATCCATAAGCAGGTCCACCACAGCCTTTTCCATTGCTATGCAGCTTTCTAATTCACTACTTTAGCTCCAACCCAATTACGCCTTTGCCACTTATAATAGCCACTTATTTCTCCAACTTCATCACATAATATAAACAAAAAAAAAAAAGAAAATCCATTGAGCTGTACCATTTTATTCATTTTTTTCTTTCTAAATCAATCCGCAAGTGCGCATTTACATTAAAAATATGCATATGCCAGCCTTAAATATGGAATTTCATCTTCTCATATTAGAAGAATGTTTCTCACATGCCCTACTTTCCTCGTGTGTATGTTTCCACCTACCAGAAGTGACATAGGAGGAAAATGGGCAGGGCTACAGGTCCGTGGTGGCATTTCCACCTACGTCACTTCTGGTAGGTGGAATGCACGCCCAAGGAAATAGGGAATGGAGCAAGTGAGAAGCGTTCTTCTAATGTACTAGTGATATCCCACACTTAGGCTGCATTCACACCTGAGCGTTGCGTCTTTGAGCTTTTTCCGGCATTTTGATGCACGACTTTGAATCGTTTTTGCGCGTTTGTATGCAGCGTTTTTGGGCTTTTGCCGTTTTTGTATTAGCCAATAGAGAATACTATATCTATTGCATCATTTGTTGATAAGTAGTTCAGCTTTTTTTAGCTTTTATTTCAACTGAAAATCACACAAACAGGTGCGACAAAACGCGCCCAAAATGCTTGAATCGCGCATTTCCATTCATTTCTATGAACGCCCAAATCTGCCCAATTCGCGCAACAAAATACCTCCAAAACTTGTTTGAGCTTCAGGCGTTTGGCTTCAGGCATTTTTGAGTGGAAATGTGAACCATCTCCATAGAGAATCATAGATTTTTTTCCCCTCAAGCATTTTGTAGCTTCAAGCTTCAAGCATATTCAAGCTACAAAGCAAATGCTCAGGTGTGAAAGGGCCCTTAAGGCTTACATATGCTTATTTTAATTGTAAAAGCACACTTGTGGATTGAGTTTAAAAACTTTTTAATAAAAGGGTACTGCTTAATGGATTTTCTTTATGTTGTTTATTTTCTGCGATGGTGGATTTGGAGTTGGAGAAATAAGTGGCTATACATTTTCAGAGGTCTTACCTGTGCATAATGGACAACACGAAAAAGTACTTTGCATAGCAGAGTTCAATGTTTGGTTAAAGAATTGGTGCAAAGCTGAAGGTTTTGGTTATGTTAGTCATGATGCTATCCGGTGGTCTGATGTTGAACTTTACAAGAGAGATGGCCTGCATCCCTCACACAAGGGCACTGAGCTTCTTGATATGGAATTTAGGAATTCTTTGGACATGCATTTAAACTGAGAAATGGGGGGCAGAGATGTAATTGTTGAGGAGCATTTCTGTCCCCAACAGGTTGAAACAAATGTGAGGGTTTACAACATATGCTGAGGGAGACCGGGCTGTAACAAACCATTTAAACAATTACTTCTGTTCAGTCTTCTCAGAAACAGACTGCACTAATGATAACAAGTTAGGGAATCATATTGGTTTTACTAATGATGGTTAATTTCTAGGATTTCTGAAGACAGAGATAGCAGAGGAACTGGCTCGGCTAAAGCTTAATAAAGCAATGGGCCCTGATATAGTTGTTGGACCATTAACAGATCTTTTTAATCAATCTCTTCTAACAGGAGAAGTTCCCCATGATTGGCAGATAGCTAATATTGTATCCACAAGAAGGGCAGCAAGGTAGAAGTTGGCCATCACAGGCCAGTGAGTTTCACATCAATTGTAGTCAAGGTAATGGAATTGCTCCTGAAAAGAAGGATCATTGGTCACCTAAAAATACACAGCTTGCTGGACCCAAAGCAGCATGGCTTTACTGAGGACAGATCGTGTCAGACAAATCTGATTGAATTTGACTATATTACCAGTGTTTTGGACCAGGGTGGTGCTGTGGACATAGCGTATCTTGATTTCAGCAAGGCATTTGATACAGTTCCACATAATGATCTAATGCAAAAGCTGTACAAGCTAGGACTTAACCCTTGGGTGGTTCAGTGGATATGCAGTTGGCTAAAGGATAGATCCCAGAGTGTGGTTGTAAGTGGGGTTCACTCAGAACAGAGATCAGTCACTAGTGGGGTACCACAAGGCTCTGTACTGAGTCCTGTTCTATTTAACCTATATGTAAGGGATATAATTAAAGCTTTGCTGGGCAATGTATGTCTCTTTGCTGATGATACAAAGGTGTGTAATAAGGTTGATATATCTGGAGGTGTCTGTAACATGGAACATTTGGCATTGCTGGAAGATTGGTCAAAGCAGTGGAGACTGCAGTTCAATATTTCTAAATGTAAAATAATGCACCTAGGGAATAAGAATCCGCTTAGAGAGTACAACATTGGGGGCACAGTGTTAGCCAGCACTACAGAAGAAAAAGATTTGGGTGTGCTTATTTCAGATGATTGCAAAATGAGCAAACAGTGTGACCAGGCAGTGGGAAAAGCAAATAGAATTCTGGGATGTATCAGTAGAGGGATCACCAGCAGGAGGAAGGAGGTTCTGATTCCTCTATATAGATCTTTAGTGAGACCTCACTTAGAATGCTGTGTCCAGTTCTGGAGACCACACTTACAAAAAGATATTGATAAGATAGAACGAGTTCAGAGGCGGGTAACAAAAATGGTGAAAGGTCTGGGGGATAAAACATATCAAGAGCCACTTCAGGAACTTAATATGTACAGTCTGGAGGGCAGACTCGATGGACTACTCAGTCTTTTTTGCAATCACTTTTCTATGTTTCTATGATTGAATTGGAAAGCTGCTAAAAGATGACCTGACACCTGTCCAATGCTATCAGAGAAGAAGTTTGTGACCCCCTTGTCATAGCAATAAAGTTAAAAAAATGTAAATCACCCCCGTCACACCTGTATATAAACATAAATTGCACCGCACATGTCCTGTGAGGTATCGTCACAAATATCGGAGTGAGAGCGATAATTCTAGGGCCCTAATTCACCTTTAACTCTAAATTGATATCCTGTTAGTCTTTTAAAGCATTGCCTAGGGGCAAATGTGAGTGCAATCGTTTTTTGCAATTTCACAGACATACGCAATTTTAAGGTTTGACATGTTTGGTCTCTATTTACTATACGCAACCCCATCATTTATATCTTACCAAAACTATTGGGTATAATATTGTGTTTGTTTACACAATTTTTTTTTGTCTTTCTGAAAATACGAGTTTGATAAACAGCTGCACAAATATCATGCAACATAAAAAGTTGCAACTGAGGGTCTCTGCTTTCAGAAAAGATGTAATTATTTGGGGTTTTAAAGTAGCAAAAATGCAGTGCAGTGTTCCAGCAATGGAATGGGAACATCCTGTCCCGGAACAGAATTGAGTTGGGCTGAGCTCAGCTTAGCCATTCATTGGACGCTTTGTATTCTATAAATGAATTCAAAGCTTCCACTGATTGGCTGAGGCAGAGCTCACGCTATATATCCGTCCATCTCAGCCAATCAGAAGAAGCTTTGTATTCATTCAGGGAAATGCTTGGCCCAAATCAATTTTGTTCTGGGGGCAATGGAAGTCCCAGTCCTGATGCTGGAACACAGCGTTGTATTGTGTATGTAGCTGATGCTACATACAGATTATGCAGGACATCCAGCCATGCACATCTGTTAGTGAAGGAAACCATTTATTTGGCCCAAAGCAAACTATTTAAAGACACTTTTGGGGTTGATTTACTAAAGGCAAATAGACTGTGCACCTTGCAAAGTGCAGTTGCACTCTGCTAGAGCAGTTGCTCCAGAGCTTAGTAAATGAGCAGAAGCTTTGCTGACTTCCATCATCCAATCATGTACAAGCAAAAACGCTGTTTTTTTTATTTTCCTTGCACGTGATTGGGTATTTTTGGTGCTATCAATACGATACCAACTATGTCGTAGCTCAAGTCCTCAAGGAGTAGGTCACACCAGATGCTGTTCCACGACTGTGGACCTGGAGATTGAAATCTACCACATTGTATACATTCAGCATTCAACATTCATGTTTATTCAGCAATTTTCTGACCAAGTTTTGAACTTTTTATGCCGTTATTTTCCAACAACTGTTTTCAAAACTGCTGATGCAAATTAAAAGTACTCGATTTCTGCTGAACATACATTTTTTTTTCTTTGCAAGCAAAGACAGGTAACCGTGCATCTGGTAGCTAGTAGGCCGTGGATTAAATGGTGGCTCTATTTGTTGTAGAGTGTGAGAAACCAACAGATGTCTTTTTTCCAGATAGACGATCACGTGCAGGAATCACAAACTGATGCATCACTTTATTCATTCATTATTCATCCTCTATTGCCTTTTTCAAGGACATGTTTTAGCATTATCTCAACCAAGTAAGAAAAAAAAATCACCAAGTAAGGGATAAGCTGAAAGATACTTAAGAAATGACACTTTGCTACAATGTAAAGTAGTGAGTGTACAGCTTGTATAACAGTGTAAATGTGCTGTCCCCTCAAAATAACTCAACACACAGCCATTAATGTCTAAACCGCTGGCAACAAACGTGAGTACACCCCTAAGTGAAAATGTCCAAATTGGGCCCAAAGTGTCAATATTTTGTGTGGCCACCATTATTTTCCAGCATTGCCTTAACCCTCTTGGGCATGGAGTTCACCAGAGCTTCACAGGTTGTCACTGGAGTCCTCTTCCACTCCTCCATGATGACATCACAGAGCTGGTGGATGTTGGAGACCTTGCGCTCCTCCACCTTCCGTTTGAGGATGCCCCACAGATTCTCAATAGGGTCCAGGTCTGGAGACATGCTTGGCCAGTCCATCACCTTTACCCTCAGCTTCTTTAGCAAGGCAGTGGACATCTTGGTGGTGTGTTTGAGGTGGTTATCATGTTGCAATACTGCCCTGCGGCCCAGTCTCCAAAGGGAGGGGATCATGCTCTGCTTCAGTATGTCACAGTATATGTTGGCATTCAAGGTTCACTTAATGAACTGTAGCTCCCCAGTGCCGGCAGCACTCATGCAGTCACAGACCATGGGATTCCCACCACCATGCTTGACTGTAGGCACTTGTCTTTGTACTCCTCACCTGGTTGTAGCCACACACGCTTGACACCATCTGAACCAAATAGGTTTATCTTGGTCTCATCAGACCACAGGACATGGTTCCAGTAATCCATGTCCTTAGTCTGCTTGTCTTCAGCAAACTGTTTGCGGGCTTTCTTGTGCATCATCTTTAGAAGAGGCTTCCTTCTGGGATGACAAACATGCAGACCAATTTGATGCAGTGTGCGGCGTATGGTCTGACCACTGACAGGCTGACCCCCCACCCCTTCAACCTCTGCAGCAATGCTGGCAGCACTCATCCACCTATTTCCCAAAGGCAATCTCTGGAAATGACGCTGAGCACGTGCACTTAACTTCTTTGGTTGACCATGGCGAAGCCTGTTCTGAGTGGAACCTGTCCTGTTAAACCGCTGTATGGTCTTGGCCACCGTGCTGCAGCTCAGTTTCAGAGTCCTGGCAATCTTCTTATAGCCTAGGCCAACTTTATGTAGAGCAACAATTATTTTTTCACATCCTCAGAGAGTTCTTTGCCATGAGGTGCCATGTTGAATTTCCAGTTACCAGTATGAGAGAGTGAGAGCAATAACACCAAATGTAACACACCTGCTCCTCATTCACACCTGAGACCTTGTAACCCTAACGAGACACATGACACCGGGGAGGGAAAATAGCTAATTGGGCCCAATTTGGACATTTTCACTTAGGGATGTACTCATATTTGTTGCCGGTGGTTTAGACATTAATGGTTGTGAGTTATTTTGAGGGGGCAGCAAATGTACACTGTTATACAAGCTGTACACTCACTACTTTACATTGTAGCAAAGTGTCATTTCTTCAGTGTTGTCACATGAAAAGATATAATAAAAAAATACAAAAATGTGAGGGATGTACACAATTTTGTGAGATACTGTAAATGAAGACTTGTGTAAAAGCTAAAGAGAAAACACAAACAAGAAGGGCGCACTGACCTCGTGCAATACCATTAAAAAGTTTATTAAAAATATTAGATAAAATCCATATACTCACAAACGGAGCAGGTGACAAAGCATTAAAATGAATACACCTCTAACGGAGTAGACACACCACACCTCAGCAGAGGGATCAGATGGTGTTGATAGGCTCTGATGAAGAGGGTTCGCCCTGGAAACACATCAGCCTGGCCATACGGACACTATCTGGTCCCTCTGCTGAGGTGTGGTGTGTCTACTCTGTTGGAGGTGTATTCATTTTAATGCTTTGTCACCTGCTCCTTTTGTGAGTATATGGATTTTATCTAATATTTTTAATAAACCTTTTAATGGTATTGCACAAGGTCGGTGCGCCCTTCTTGTTTGTGTTTTCTCTTTAGTACATTTGGATTCCCATGATCTTGAAGAGGGCAGCAAGACCATAAGGTGCTGAGCAACTACCATGTCCATAGAGATTACATGTTGAACTGAGTGCCCTTGCTACATGGTTTGACATCTGGTAGAGGATCTTGAGCGCAGGAGATTATTGTTTTTTCTCGACTTGTGTAAAAACTGCCATTCCTCTGACTGCTTTTTCGCAGCGTTTGACGGGGTGAGCAGGCAATATGAGATTTTTGAAATGTCTTCAAGGCTAAACGAGCCCTAAAGGAAATTTTAATCTACTTTATAAAGGTGTGTGACCACATTAACACTAAAAATTCTGCACACTGCTATACAGGCAGTCCTCAAGTTACAAGCATCCATCTTACATACGATTCATACTTACAAATGGAGGGAGACAACAGGAAGTGAGAGGAAATCTACCCCTAGGAAGGGAAATTCACTCCTGTAAGAGTTATCATGGGGAAAAAGGTGTCTCCACAGAAGCTTTATCACCAATCCTTGTTTCCCAACAAGCCAAAATTTTCAAAATCCCACTGTCATAGGAACAGAAAGTGAACATGGGCACAGACTGCAAAACAAACGTTACAGGGGTGTTAACCCTCCCTATGCTATCAAAAAAATTAAAAAATATTTTTTGGCTGGAGTTACACTTAAAAAATGTACCTGTTCCACCTTACATACAAATTCAACTTAAGAACAAACCTACAGAACCTATTTTGTTTGTAACCCGCGGACTGCCTGTACACCCTTTCTAGTGAACTTTGCACAAAACAGTGTTTTTGAGTTCACATAAATTGCAATCCATATGTAAATTGGCCACCTGTGTCAAAGTAATCTCTCTCTGGCCAGTCCCTACTCTGCTCTGCAAATGCTCCAGTGGATACAGTGGATATAGTGCCAATATGGGGCAAATAGACACAAATTGTAGGTGATATACAGTACATATATCATCATTAGGTGATAAAGAGGTGTGACCACATGTTAACGCTAAAAATTCTGGATTAACTCTCGGCAATGTAAATGAAAAAAAAATCCTGTTTTTGTGCATAGTTCACTAGAAAGGGTGTATAGCAGTGTGCAGAGGGTTCATCCAGAATTTTTAGTATTAACATGTGGTCACACCCCTTTAGCACCTGGTGGGTGGGTTATATGCATGTACAAGCTATTGAAATGTTAGCAGAGGTATATCTTACTTCTATTGCATTGCACAACAGTGACCAGACATAAACCTTGTAGCTCTCCTACAACTTCTGCCCCATATTGGCTCTATACCCACTGAAGTATTTGCAATTTGCAGAGCAGAGTAGGGACTGGCCAGAGAGGGATTACTTTGACGCAGTTGACCAGCTAAAAGTGATTGTAAAGCTTTGTTTAAAAAATAATAACAAACATCCTCCTCTGTGCAAGGGTTTTGCACAGAGTGGCCCCATCCTCGTCTTCAGGGGTCCCTCTGCAGCGCTCCTGGTTCCACCCCGCACCGAGTGCCCCCATGGGTAGCGCTTTACTGCGGACACTTGTGCGGGCACGCCCCCAAGTCCTGCTGCTGCATCAATTGACACAGACAGCAGGACTTGGACCTACCCCCAGCCCCCGCATCATTGGACTTGATTGACAGCAGTGGGAGCCAATGGCTGCGCTGCTATCAAACCATCCAATCAGGAGCTGAGACTCCGGCTGGAGCGGGTGGGCTTGTCCCCAGCTCTGGAAAGACTGGGTCCAGGTAAGTAAAATGGGGGCTCTGGGGGGCTGCTACACTAAAGGAGGTTTTTCACCTTAATGCATTCTAAACCCTGAGGGTTTACAACCCCTTTAATAACGTATTGTAATGTATGTGAACTAAAAATCCCTGTTTTTTATGCAATAGAAATAAGATATACCTGTGCTCAAATCCAAAAAGCTTATATATACAGTACTGTATATATGCCACCAGGTGATAAAGGAGTGTGACCACCATGTTAACACTAAGAATTCTGGGTGAAAACTCTGCAATGTATGTAAAAAAATCCCTGTTTTTGTGCAAAGTTTGCAAGAATGGGTGTATAGTAGTGCGTAGAGTGTTCATCCAGAACCTTTTGTTATTTAAGGTGGGAGTAAACTCCTACATATGATTTTTAACTATAGTTAAGCCTATAAGGCTTACCTATAGGTACAGTAAATATCTTTACTTTAGATGCAGCCGGTGACGACTATGGTGCATGCGCTCTGAAGGAACGGCACTCCAGTGTGCATGAGTGGGAGTGACATCATTGCAGGCTCTGCCATTCATTTCGCCCAAGACCACCAACCTGGAAGGAAGACCGGGTAAAGATATAAGTGCCTTCAGCGGTGACAGAGTGCCGCTGGATGGCTTCACTTTCAGGTAAGTCTGTCATAATGTGCTAGAATGAGATGCATACTAGCACATTATGATTTATACTGCCTATTTTTTCTTTGTATGCGGTTTACTACCACTTTAATAGCATCATCTGATCCATTTTTAATATTTAGAAGATTGATGCAAGCATAGTGCTTGCATCACTCTTTGTTAATTCCTCCATTATGGCTAAAAGCTCTTAGGGTCCCACGTTATCTTTTTTTTTTTTTTCATTTTGCTTTAAGACTTGAGTTGTCTTTTCAGAGCTCTTTCTATATAGAAGTTGCCAGCTAGAAGCTAGTTTCATCCTGTTCCATGGCAAGAACTTCCCTGCGTCTCAAGCCCCTTTATTTTAGCAAAAGAGAAGGTAGAAAGTGGTCTCTACCCACATGTTTAGCATGAAACGGATGAAAGTTACCTATTTGTAAACCTGTATGTGATTTTATACTGATGTCAGCACGTTGACTGAGATGTGAAGACCTGATAGCGTTCACTGTAGTACAGCAGGCAGGATGTTTGTGTCACCGCACAATGTGCATGCAGCATCCAGCACCTTGTAAATATAAACCACAACAAAGGCTTGCCAACCTCTGCAGAAAGTGGGCCACACTAATTAATACAATCGCTGACATGCACTCTCCGACCCTATAGATAGAAACTAGAAATGTAATGTTTTCAGCAGATAAACACTGTTTTGGAAATAAACACTGTTTTTCACTAAGTATGAAGATAAATGTTACCAGGCAAACAAAGTATATATATTTAGTAATCGGGGTTACACAATGAATCAAGTCACATTTATAAAGGAATATTTTCAAGGACAAAACTGACCATGATCAACCTTGGAACAGCTAGCAGCTCTATAAATTTTAAACTTCAAAAGGCTATCTTAATTACTGTGAAGAAAACCTGTGGTGGCTTGGGAAAAAAAAGGAAAAACATTAAAGCTGAACTCCAGGTACAAAGTATTTTATTTAAAGAGGAAGTAAACCATTATGGGTTTTAATTCCTCTTACTTGCTCAGCATTACCCTGCAATGTAAAAGCATAATGGACTAGTATGCATTGTATACTAGCCTATTATGTGACACTTACCTGCATTGGAAGCCTGCGCTGTCCCGCTCCAGGAAGAGTCCATCTTCGCTCCTCTTCCATCCGGGCCCGTGGATTCTGGCTCTGTGATTTGCTGGAGCCGCGTGATGTCACCCCGCGCGCGGGAGCCGCCAATCGCGGCACAATCTCGGCACGGAGGCTGTTTCTTCACTGCGCATGTGCCCGATGATGTAGGCACATGCGAGTAGACTGTATATCTCCTAAACCGTGCAGGTTTAGGAGATATGCAGGGAACCTACAGGTAAGCCTTATTATAGGCTTACCTGTAGGTTAAAGTGGTTGTCAAGAGTCGACCACCACTTCAAATATACACGTCAATAGAAACAAATAATAAAAATAAACGTTGTATGCACCAAATGCCTTTACAAACACAGAATATACCTTGTAATAGTAAGAATGACATCATCACTGTGTTGTACATAGCCTGTGCAGACAGTAGAGATGTGAGAGGGGCCTAACAGGCCCCACCCCCTGCAGACTTCCTGCAGAAAACTACAGGGAGGGGTGGAGACAAGACCAGTCACTGTGCACAAGGAGAGACACCAGTAGAGAGCGGTCTTTATTACAGGAGCCTCCTGCACAGAAGTAAAGTCTCACACTGGATTACTGCACAGATCTAGAAGAAATACACAAAGCAGAGCAAGATTCAAGGAAGAATACACATGCCTCTTGTATGTGTTTATCATGAAGTTCAGATTTAAAGCAGAACTCCGGCCAGAAATAGTATATCTGCACTCACGCCCTTACTTAAATAGTCCTTCTTTCCATTGCTTGCTATCTGGGGATTGATAAAGGCATCCTTTCTTTAGCACGAGAAAGTGCTCCGTCCCCTTAACTTCCGTTATACAAGCCCGGTGGTCGTTACACTTTCTATCCCCCGGCCACCGATCTTGTAGCTTCCCCACTGTAGTACTTTACACAGCGAGCGGTGACATAATTACGCACAACTCGCTGTAGTAGGTGGACCCAGGAGTCTCAGACTCCCGGTCCTAACTGCTCACTTTATCTGCATATGTCCTCAGTGCCATCCGCATACACGCCCATGCCCCAGTCCTCAGTTCTGCTTTCCCCTCCACCAACAAGTGCCCATCATGCATTACATTTCCCTTAGCATCATGGGAAATGTAGTTCTCCTTCACCATCTGGAGGTGACATGTGGCTATATCTAAAGTCCTCCTCCCAGCGCCTGGAAGCAGAGAAGGTTTCTGTGGAACGCTATGATGTTATAATGCTATAAATTCACGGAGATCTCAAAAAATAAGTCCTTTTCTGTTAAAATTTGGACCAGCTGAGAGGTTCTTGAAAACATAATTAAGTAGGATCTAGAAGTTTAGCTTTTTTTTTTTCTTTTTAATCATTTTTTTATTAAGTTTTAGTAGCACAGACAAACAGTAGAAGTGGCGTTAGTCCAACATTAATCCACTTCTTGGACCACACAGGGTCCACAACAATAACACACACAGGTGAACTAACTAGCACAATCAGTTAGCTATACTAAAACAGTTCCCCAATCCCCTATTCCCCCTCCCCCCTACAACCCAGCACCCAGCTCACTCCAGTTCTTGGTGAATGTGCAAGGCATGAAAGAAAGATACGCATCAGTCTTATTAGATAACCAGAGGAACCAGTCAATGAGGAAAGGGTCACATACAACCCCAGGTCCATACTAATTTGAACCATTAAGATAAAAGGACAAAGTGACCCGATACTGCTGTACACTCTTCATATATATTTAGTAAATCGACCTTAACGGTTACAGGGCTTCAGCCAGTACTCATGGATCTGTCATCTGTTAATCATCCCACTGAGACATCCGAATCATACCAGGCTTTCCATGCTTTGTCAATTTTTTTCCCACAACCCCTGGACAGGTAAATTGCCTTCTAGTAAGGCATCATTGTGTTCACCAACTCCTTCCAAAATGACAAGCCAGGGGGTCTGGGCTTTTTCCAATGCAGCAGTATTGCCTTCCTTGCATAGAACAATAGTATATTAAAGAGGAACTGCAGTCTGCTCACATAATTTGTAATAAAAACATCTTTGCCATTCCGAAGCTTCCCTCCAACCACTTTGAATATTATTTTATATACTGTGATTCTGTATTTGCCAAATATGCTGTAGAAATCTCCCTCCACTGAGTCTGGCTGCATCCATTTTAGTCGTGGGCAACTGAATCTGCTGTCTATTCACTTCCTGGATTTACACAGACACATAGAGGCACACCTCCAGCTCTGCAGCTCTCATTGGCCCTCTTATGACTCATCCCCCCTCCCTTCCTGGCAAAATTCTCACAAGAGCGAGAGAGAGCTGTGCATGATGTCAAACACTGAGGCATTTTTTCCAGCCAAGAAACAGGAAGTGGGCTGTATAAGGTATTTACTGGCAGAAGAAAAAAACCTTTTACTATCCAAGTTAAAACAACAAGGGCAAGTTCCGCTTTAAGTAGTGTTCTGTGGGTCCTAGAAGGAACCACCTCCTCCACCAGGCCAAGCAAACACACCCCAATTGTCATGGGAACAGGAACCATCTGAACCTCTGTAATGCATGTAGTGACCTCAGTCCAAAATGCTTGTATCTGCTGACACCCCCAAATTATATGATCTGCTGCAGCGGGAGAGAAGGAGCATCTCCAACACTCAGCCGGAGCAGGAGGGTAAAAAACAGCTAGTCTGGCAGGGGTATAGTAAATCCTATGTAGGAATTTAAACTGTATTAATCTGTCTCTTGCTAATACAAGATGTTTAAACAGTTGTTCCCACATGTCATCCCAATATTCTCCTTGGATGCCATTTACCTCAGCTTCCCAACACCCCCTACATCTTGTGACCGCCACCTTTTAAATAATTCCTTGAATGTTACTAATAAAGTTTTAGAAAGGTCCTCCTCCATCAGTATACTTTCCAGATCAGAAGGCAGAGATTCCATTTTTACCTCCTTGAACCGATTCTGAAAAGCATGGTGAAGGAACCTAAAAAAAGGAAGGTCATGCCTAGCTTTTAACTGATCAGAAGTCAACAGGTCCCCGTCCTTGGTTAGGTCTTTTAATGTTTTGATCCCTTTAGTCGCCCACGCAATGGGATCTGGGAAGGTAAAGAAATGGGAGCCAAGGGGGAGATCCCAAGAAAGTTGGTACAAGCCAATTTAACTGCCTCTTCCCATGCTTTGATGGTAGATTTCATAGTTTGAGTAAGAGGAAGGGTTGATTTTGTCCCCTTATATAATGCTAAGCATAAGGATTCATAAGACCCCAGTTGTGCAGCCTCTAAGACTGTTGCCGAGTCCCCCTCATTCGCTGTTAACCATCAGTGGGCAAACACCATCTGACCTGCTAAATAGTATTTTTTCCAGTCAGACAATGCAAAAAATGAGCCAGTAACCCCTTCTATTTTCTTGAAAAAGGATTTGGGCACCCATGTTGGAGCATGTCTCAGAAAATACAGTATGACTGGAGCTTTAAAGTTTATTTTAGTACTTACTAAAGCTACAACAACTGTACCTTTATTTTTCAAGTTCCACCTAACTTATAATGTGCAAAGAAAGGGAGATGGAGATGTAGCGAGCAAGCAAAAGAACTGGCATAGATACTCTACAGCAGCCTTTCTCAAACTTTTGAACACAGAGGAACCCTTGAAATAACTTCCATGTTTCAGAGAACCCCTACTAAAAATGACTATCTACAACTCATGATACATTAGTTTGATGGTCAGTGGAAAGAATGCTCCTTAGCCTTGTGGTCATTGGGAAGAATTACCCCTTACAGATAGCTAAAAAGATCAATGGTATCATTGGGATTTTATCTGAGAGGCAGAACTTGCTCATTGCTCAAGGAACCCCTAGCAACCTCTGGAGGAACTCTAGAATTCTATGGAACCCTGGTTGAGAAACAGCAATGGTTTTCAATTTATGACATGTAGAGAGCCTCAACTGCAGCCCCAGAAAGCACCAAAGGGCCACAGGGCCACACATACGGCTAATTAGCGTTGCACAGATACCGAAACCAGTTTTGGTGCCAACACTAAGCATTTGCAGGAGTACAAGTACTCCTGCAAATGCTCCGATACTAAAACCTATACCTTTTTGGTGCTTTAATTGCGACTTGTAGACTTCTGTTAGATGAAGTCGCAAGCTGTAATGAATTCAGAAATCCAAATTGTACTGATCTGCAGCTTTGAAAACGTGCTGAAGAAGCGCGATTTTCAAAGACGCTATGGTGTGAACTAGGGCTTTACAGTTCTTCTGTGGCTTTGAAATTCCGCGGAAGTTACTTCATAATTATAAAGGAACGGTAATCATTTTTAATTAGTCTAAAAAAAAAAAAAACACAAAAAAACCACATGACACTAAAAATAGGTATTGGTAATTAGTATCGGCGAGTACTTGAGAAAAATTATTGGTACTCATACTCGATCTTAAAACACTGGTATTGGTGCATCCCTACTGCTCATTATATCTACTGTTAGAGAAGATGATTGCAGATACAGACATACAAGAGGAAATGGTCAGAGACTGCAGATATGCTACAGGTGTTGCTGGAGAACCTGCTGCAGGAGATAGCCAGAGACTAGAGACATGTTATATAAGGTTAAAAAAAAAAAGACTTACTATTACTCCCCCTTTGGAAACCAGTGTCCCATTGCCAGTCCTGGGGTCTTAAAGGGTCACATAGCAAGTACCAAAGAGCTCCATGTGGTCCTTGAGCCAAAGAGTGGGCACCAGGGCTTTACACAATAAACGTATTCCCTCTTTCTGATATCCATGGTGCTAAGTGGAGAGCCACCCTGCTTAAATAATTTTTTTCTGTTAACAGATCCACTATCTCATAATTTATTTTGTCAGGAACATGTATTGATCGTAAGGGGGTTCTCCAGGTATAGCAAGAACATGCAAACTCCTTGCAGGTAGTGTCCTGGTTGGGATTCAACCCAATGGCCCCAGAGCTGCAAGGCATGACTGCTAACCACCAAGCCACTGTGCAGCCAGCAATTCTATTTACAGTATCAAAAATCCCCATAGGTACTTCAACACAAAAAGTAATCCCTTGCTAACATCATATGCTGTAAACATGTGGAGCTCCTGGAGTACCAATGTCTACTGTGTAGCTGTTATTTCCTCTCTTAATTCATTACAGACTTGTAGAGCTGTAAGTTTACCTGAATCCAGGTACTAAGACACATGGCAAACATTCAGACAGTTATACAGAATGGTTGGCCCAGATCACTGTAACATAATCCAAAAAAATGGTCCTTCTTGAGGATTGTAAGATAATGTGGTCTTTGATGACTCATCTGAAGTTTAAGTGCATCCTTCAAAGGCATAGGGCAAGGTTGCCTCCAAGCTCTCTGGGGAGGTTGGTGGGTACCATTATGATGAGTGACCTATGGCCTATTTACAATAATTTTGGTATAAATATTTACCCAAAGAATCTCTAGGAGCACAAATGTTTACAACAATTTCTCTATATATCACTCATTAAATATGGATACTTCAGTTGTATTTTCGTAAAACCGTTGTTTGTTGATGTGTGATCAGCTAATCCCCGCTGAATAACATATTTGACTCTTTAATCCTTCTGCTTGGGATTTAGCAGTGAGCAAATATTTTAACAATATCATGCATGACCACCTTATTCCAGGACCTCTCAGCAATCTGTAAACTGTTAGCATACACCATGCCTAACTATGAAGAGAGGACAATGCCATGTTTTCTGTACAAACAAATTCAGATTCATCCTCAGATATTCCCACAACACGAATGCACACATTAGGCAGCTGGAGGTGCTTTACAAATGGGTAAACACCATAGCTCTCAAGCTTCTGACACGAGAACGAGGGACGACTTATAGTACAAAGTAGGCAGCCAAAGGACATCTAGTTAGGTGGGCCACAAAGAATTGGTAAGAAGATGCAAAAATTGATTGGTTGACCACTCAAGGACCGGAAGTATTAACCCACTTCCTGACCAGGCCATTTTTTGCGTTATGGCACTACGTCGCTTCAACTGACAATTGTGCGGTCGTGCAACACTGTACCCAAACTAACTTAACATCCTTTTTTCCCCCACAAATAGAGCTTTCTTTTGCTGTTATTTGAGCACCTCTGCTGTTTTTAATTTTTGCGCTATAAACAAAAAAAGAGCGACAATTTTGAAAAAAAAACCACAATATTTTTTACTTTTTGCTATAATAAATATCCCAAAAAAATATAAAAAAACCAAATGTATTCATCAGTTTAGGCCAATATGTATTCTTCTACATATTTTTGGTAAAAAATATGTAATACGACTATATTGATTGGTTTTCACAAAAGTTATTGCGTCTACAAAATAGGGGATAGATTTATGGCATTTTTATTATTTTATTTTTTACTAGTAATGGCGACAATCAGCGTTTTTTAGCAGGACTGCGACATTGCGACGGACAGATCGGACACCTGACATTTTTGGGAACCAGTGACATTATTACAGTAATCAGTGCTAAAATGTGCACTGTTATTGTACTAATGACACTGGCAGGCAAGGGGTTAACATTAGGGGTGATCAATGGGTTAACTGTGTCCCCTCACTGTGTTTTCTAACTGCATGGGGGATGGGCTGCCTGGGAAAACACACAGATCCGTCTTCCTGCATAGCAGAAAGACAGGATCTGTGTGATCTCCCCTGTCAGAACGGAGATCTGCCTTGTTTACACAGGCAGATCCCCGTTTTGTCACTGCGGGGACCGATCACGTGTGGCCGGCGGTCATCGAGTTGAGCTGCGTGCCCACAAATGTGAGATCCTGCGCCGGCGTACGGCGGCAATTCCTGGGATCGTGCCGACCTGCTGTAGTATGACGCGGGCTGGTCAGCAAGTGATTAAACCAGTGGTTGTCAACTTATGAGCTAAAGGGGGCCTCAAATGCAGCCCCTGACATTACCAAAGGGCTGCACATAAGGTTCAATATATGTAATGCTTGACTGCAGACCTAATAGAGGAAATCAGGGTCGAGAGTGTGGATGTGTTACATTTTTGGCTGGGGATATGTTGCAGAGGACAATGGGAAACTGGGAACATGTTACATGAGGCCAGAATAGATCAATGTTATTGCCCTAATCAATACTCCCACTACAGGCTGCTGAGGTCCGAGGGCCACACATCTTACACCAAAGGAGTGCACGCAGATTTTAACATGTATGCGAAAAATGTAAAGAAGAACCCCAACTAAAACTCTTTTATGTAGTTACCGCAAAAAAAAAAAAAAAATCCTTTTGGAAAAAAGGATTTACATAAATAAAAAAAAGCTAACCACTGTAAGCCCCCCAATCAGTGTTACCTGGTTTGTCTCAACCCTCAAGGACTTCCCAGACTGAAGCTTAGAAAGTAGAAGAAGTGGAGGAATGCTGAAGCAGTGGACAGCGAGAGTCATGGACAATCATACAATGCTTCATTCACATATAGCACTGACTGTACACTGTGGGTACTTTTGGGCCCTTCCCTCCTTTTGTAGACCAAAAGACTTCCTGGGCACTGTAGTTCACCTGCTTTGGATGACAATTCTGGCCACATAGTGACAATCTGAACATGAACCCTCTACCTACAATACATGATGGTCATATCCATGCGAATCAACCAGAGATTCATGGAACCCTGGGCTAACCATTAACACCAAAGTTCTTTTCAGCTATTAATATAGGGGACGTTCCTTCCACTGACCACCAATTTAACCACTTCAATACCGGACACTTTTCACCCCTTCCTGCCCAGGCCAATTTTCAGCTTTCAGCGCTGTCACACTTTGAATGACAATTGTGCAGTCATGCAACACTGTACCCAAATTAAATTGTTATAATTTTTTGAGACAGATAGAGCTTTCTTTTGGTGGTATTTAATTACCGCTGGTCTTTTTTCTTTGCTAAACAAACAAAAAAAATTTAAATTTTGAAGAAAAAGAAACTTTTTTTTAGATCCTGTTATAAAATTTTGGAAATAAGTAATTTTTCTTCTTCACTGATGTGCCCTGATGAAGCTGCACTGATAAGGCTGCACTGATGGGCACTTATGAGACTGCACTGATGGGCACTAATGGGCACTGATAAAGATGCACTGATGGGCACTGATGAAGAGGCATCAGTGCCCTGATTATCAGGGTAAGCAATGTACTCACTGTGCCGTCAGAATTGCCAAGTATCAGCTCTCCTTTCCTCACACAGAGACAAGGGGTGCATTGGGGGCATGTAGGAGGCACACACATGGGAGGACGTCTATGGATGTCCTCCCAGAACTGGAGAGCGTGCTGTAGCCGTCTTTTGGCTATAGCACGGTCAAGAACCAGTTAAGAGGCACTCTTCCCACTTCCCACTGACAGCTAATGTGTCATTAGCTGTTAATGTAGCAATTATTGGAAGCGTTCCTGGAAACCGGAAAATATTTTTAACCACTTCAGCCCCAGAAGAACTTTAGGACCAGAGCACTTTTTGCGATTCGGCACTGCGTCTCTTTAACTGACAATTGCGCAGTTGTGCAATGTTGTACCCAAACAAAATTGAAATCCTTTTTTTCCCACAAATTGAGCTTTCTTTTGGTGGTACTTGAGCACCTCTGCAGTTTTAATTTTTGCGCTATAAACAAAAAAGGAGCGACAATTTAAAAAATAAAACAATGTTTTTTTTACTTTCTGCTATAATACATATCCCAAAAAATATAAAAAAACAAATTTATTCATCAGTTTAGGCCGATATATATTCTTCTACATATTTTTGATTAAAAAAAAATAGGCGTATATTGATTGGTTTGCGCAAAAGTTTGCATCGTGTCTACAAACTATGGGATAGATTTAGGGTCTTTTATATTTTTAAATTGTTTTTACTGGTAATGGTGGCGATCTGCAATTTTTTAGCAAGACTGAGACATTGCGGTGGGCAAATCTGACCCCAAATGACACTTTTTGGGGACCAGTGACATTATTACATTGATCAGTGCTATAAAAATGCAGTGATCAATGTACAAATTACACTGGCAGGGAAAGGTTAATCACTAGGGGGCGATCAAGGGGTTAAGTGTGTTCCCTAGGTGTGTTCTAACTATAGGGGAGGATGGGCTGCCAGGGACATGAGAGAGATCGTTGTTTCCTATCACTGGGAAAAGAAGCTCTCTGACATGTCCCCTGTCAGAACGGGGATCCGCCTTGTTTACATAGGCAGATCGCCATTCTGCGTCTGTACACAACAATCGTGGGTCGCCGGCAGACCCAGAGTCCGCCGGACCCGCGCCCGCCCGCAATCGTGCTCTACAGCTACGGTAGTTTGCGCAGGAGAGCCGACCTGCCGCAGTAAAATGACGGTGGCTGGTCGGCAAGCGGTTAACAAAGTTTACCTGTAGGTAAAATGAATATCTCCTAAACGTCCAGTGAGCAGCAGCTGGTAACATCCTTCAGAGTTGTGAGCTGCAGCCTGAGATTCCCACGCGCATGCATGGGGGAGACATCATCGTGACTCGGCCATGCAAGCAGCCGCAACCTGAGATTCCCTCGCACATGCATGGGGGAGACATCATCGTGACTCGGTCATGCAAGCAGCCGCAGCCTGAGAGTCCCGTGCACATGCATGGGGGAGACATCATCGTGACTTGGTCATACAAGCAGCCGCAGCCTAAGAGTCCCGCGCACATGCGTGGGGGGAGACATCATCGTGACTCGGTCATGCAAGCAGCTGCAGTCTGAGAGTCCCGTGCACATGCATGGGGGAGACATTATCGTGACTTGGTCATACAAGTAGCCGCAGCCTAAGAGTCCCGCGCACATGCGTGGGGGGAGACATCATCGTGACTCGGTCATGCAAGCAGCTGCAGTCTGAGAGTCCCGTGCACATGCATGGGGGAGACATCATCGTGACTTGGTCATACAAGCAGCCGCAGCCTAAGAGTCCCGCGCACATGCATGGGGGAGACATCATCGTGACTCGGTCATGCAAGCAGCTGCAGTCTGAGAGTCCCGCGCACATGCGTGGGGGAGACATCATCGTGACTCGGTCATGCAAGCAGCTGCAGTCTGAGATTCTCGCGCACATGCGTGGGGGAGACATCATCGTGACTCGTCATGCAAGTAGCCGCAGCCTGAGAGTCCCGCGCACATGCATGGAGGAGACATCATCATGACTCACGCAAGCAGCCTGCAAACCCAGAAGGAAGGCTGGGTGAAGATGGAAGCCTCTGCAGCGGTGGCAGCGCGCCACTGCAGGGCTTTGTTTTAAGGTAAGTCTTTCATAATGTGCCAGCATGCGATGCACACTAGCACATTATTTTTACACTTTACCTTGCAGAGAGAATGTTTTTTTTTTTTCTTTTTTTTCCATAAGTTTACTACCGCTTTAAGTTATTTAAAAGTACAAGTATGTTTTAGCCCAGAACGAAGAGGCATTCAAATTGCATGATGCAACTACTTAGAATGTGTCCTTTATTGTGTTCTCTTTTCTCATGACGTCTGAAATCTGACACTGAGGATGCACATATTGCTGCCTTTGTATTATATTATGACGTAAAAGACCTACAGTTTCGGGTGAAGCCAAGCACTGTCCTGAAGACCCAGCCTTGTGATTGTCAATATGGGGAGTGATGGCAAACAGAAGAGGATAATGTAGTAAATGTCACTGATAAATAGCCATCATTCCTCATTTTCCGGCCTGGCAAGCGCCTGCTGACACAGTTCAGTTTAGTAACAAGTCGTTATCAAGGGATGACTCCGACTCCAAGCTATATTTAGATGTTTTCTGTAAAGTGACTGAGGAGTTCTTCAAGTAAGCATGACGTGGAGCAGCCTATTTCTCAGTGCTAATAGTCAGGTCACCTCCAGGTCTGCCTGGAGAATATGAAGCCACTTATGAAACACCTCATTGTATCTGTCCTCTTCTCGTCTATCTACCACAACCGATACTGTAATGTAGGGCAGAGAAATAATAAACCCCAAATTCTACTTTCTTCTGTTATGCTTGTGCATATTTGAAAAAAAAAACGTACAATATTAACCACCTGAGCTCTGGAAGATTTTACCTCCTTTATGACCAGGGCATTATTTGCTATTTAGCGTGGCGCTACTTTAACCACTTGCTTACTGGGCACTTAAGCCCCCCTCCTGCCCAGACCAATTTTCGGCTTTCGGCGCTGTCGCATTTTGAATGACAATTGCGTGGTCGTGCAACGTTGTACCCAAACAAATGTTTTTATAATTTTTTTCCCACAAATAGAGCTTTATTTTGGTGGTATTTGATCACCTCTACGGTTTTTATTTTTTGCGCTATAAACAAAGAGCGACGATTTTGAAAAAAGAACAATATTCATCAGTTTTGGCCGATATATATTCTTCTACATATTTTTGGTAAAAAAAAAATCGCAATCGGCGTATATTGATTGGTTTGCGCAAAAGTTTTCGCGTCTACAAACTATGGGAATAGGTTTATGGCAGTTTTTATTATTTTATTTTTTTACTAGTAATGGCGGTGAGCTGCGATTTTTATCGGGACTGCGATATTGCAGCGGACATGTCGGACATTTTTGACACTTTTTTTGGGACCAATGACATTTATACAGCGATCAGAAATTTAAATAGCCACTGATTAATGTATAAATGTCATTGGCAGTGAAGGGGTTAACTCTATGGGGGCATGAAGGGGTTAACTGTGTTCCCTCACTGTGTGGGGGCTGGGCTGGCAGGGACATGACAGATCTAACTGATCCCAATCACAGGGATCAGTAGATCTGTTATGTCCCCCTTAACAGAACAGAGAACTGACATGTTTACATCGGCGGTTCCCCGTTCTGCCGCTTTAACATGGGATTGCAGGTCTCCGACGAACATCGAGTCTGCCCGACCTGCGGGCATGCCCCGGCTGTGAGTGTGCACAGGGAGCGCGCAAAGGGGCGAAGGTCCATGGACGTCCCCCCCGGCAATCCAGATCCACGCTGTAGCCGTCTTTCGGCTATATCATGGATCTGTATTGGTTAACTGACAATTGCACGCTTATTGTGCGACACTGTAACCAAATTTCATTTTTATAATTTTTTCACACAAATAGTGCATTCTTTTGGTGGTATTTGATCACCACTGGGTTTTTTTTATTTTTTGCAACATAAAGAAAAGAAGACCCAAATTTGTGAAAAAAAACCCAGTATTTTCTACTTTCTGTTATAAAATATATCCAATAAAATCAAATGTCTTCACAAATTTAGCCCAAAATGTGTTCTGCTTCATGTCTTTGGTAAAAAAAAAAAGCAAAAATTTCCATATATTAACCACCTGCAGACCACCCACCGGCATCTGACGGCGGCAAAGTGGCTCGATATCACAAACCGCCGCCATATGATATATCTCTCACTGTGTTCGGGGGGGGGGGGGAGGAAGCGGGTAGGGCGGACTCGATCGCCGCCGGCTACCCGTGATGCCCCCCCCACAGTGAAAGAACGGAGGTCCGTGTAAGTAAACACGGTTCTCCGTTCTGTTAGAGGGGGAAGGGCTGTGATCACAGCCTTCCTCTATATGGAAGCCGTGATCGCCTCCTTCCCCCAGCCAGGGCAGCCCCCATACAGTTAGAACACACCCAGGGAACACAGTTAACCCTTAGAGCGCCACCTGCAGGTTAACTCCTTCACTGCCAATGGCATTTACACAGTAATCAGTGCATTTTTATAGCACTGATCGCTGTATAAATGCCAATGGTCCCAAAAAAGTGTCAAAATGGTCCGACATGTCCGCTGCAATATCGCAGTACCGCTAAAAATCGCAGATCGCCGCCATTACTAGTAAAAAATAAAAAAAAATAAAAACCCCAGAAATTAATTCTCATCATCCGTAAACATGGCAACTTTTGCCCAAACCAATCAATAATCGCCGATTGTGATTTTTTTTTACCAAAAATATGAGGAAGAATATAAATCGGCCAAAACCGATGGAAAAAAATGTTTTTTTATATATTTTTTTTTTTTTGGATTTGTATTTTAGCAAAAAGTAAGAAATGTGGGTTTTTTTGCAAAATTATCGCTCTTCTTTTGTTTATAGCGGCGATCAGAAATGACACAGAGGTGATCAAATACCACCAAAAGAAAGCTCTATTTGTGGGAAAAAAAGGACGCAAATTTTGCGTGGGTACAACGTCGCACGACCGTGCAATTGTCAGTTAAAGCGACACAGTGCTGAATCGCAAAAAGCGCTCTGGTCCTAAAGTGTGAAATCCTTCCGGGGCTGAAGTAGTTAATTGGTTTGTGTGAAAGTTATAGCATCTACAAACTAGGGTACAGTATATATATTGGAAGATTGCTCAATCCTGCTGTACTGACAGGCGATCTCATTTCCGCAACTTCAATGCGACTTCAGCGTGACTTTGGGCGACTTACAACGCGACCTGAAGCGACCTCCATGCCAGGCGACTTTGCCAGTGGCCAATCAGAGAAGAGAGGGAGGGGCGTTGCCTCAAAAAAATGATTTTCTTTTTCCTGTAGTCGCTTCTTCATAGATGGTGATCCGACTTGGAAGCGACTTCCATTGACTTCTATGAGCTCAAACCGCCTAGAAGTCGCCTTGAAATAGTACAGGAACCTTTTCAGAAGTCGTCCTGAGGTCGGAACGACTTGAGTAGTGCATATTAAGACGGCTCCGTTCATTTCAATGGGATTTCTCATGTCAATCGATTTGTGACTGGTGGACACAGCAGTTGGCAAGTGATTAAAGGATCAATGGTCACACATACACTTTCACTTTTTAACATCAGCATTGTAATAATAATACAAACAATAGTTATATTTCACAATCCAATATAAGCTTATTGAAAAATCTGATGCAATTTTTCCTGCTGCCTGCGAGATGTTACTCCTGAAACTCCTTTTCTGTAGTTCAGAAGGCAGGCTCTGTATTCCATCACATAGCAGTATCTACTCACAGGGCATAGAAAACATACCGTATCTCACAAAAGTGAGTACACCCCTCACATTTTTGTAAATATTTTATTATATCTTTTCATGAGACAAAATTAAAGAAATGACACTTTGCTACAATGTAAAGTAGTGAGTGTACAGCTTGTATAACAGTGTAAATTTGCTGTCCCCTCAAAATAATGCAACACACCGCCATTAATGTCTAAACCGCTGGCAACAAAAGTGAGTACACCCCTAAGTGAAAATTTGGGCCCAATTAGCCATTTTCCCTCCCCAGTGTCATGTGACTCGTTAGTGTTAAAAGATGTGTGAATGGGGAGCAGGTGTGTTAAATTTGTTGTTATCGCTCTCACTCTCTCATACTGGTCACTGGAAGTTCAACATGGCACCTCATGGTAAAGAACTCTCTCAGGATCTCTACATAAAGATGGCCTAGGCTATCAGAAGATTGTCAAGACCCTGAAACTGAGCAGCAGCATGGTGGGCAAGACCATAAAGCAGTTTAACAGGACAGGTTCCACTCAGAACAAGTCTTGACATAATCGACCAAAGCAGTTGAGTGTACACGCTCAGCGTCAAATCCAGAGGTCGTCTTTGGGAAATAGACGTATGAGTGCTGCTAGCATTGCTGCAGAGGTTGAAGGGGTGGGGGGTCAGCTTGTCAGTGCTAAGACCATAGGCCGCACACTGCATCAAATTGGTCTGCATGGCTGTCATCTCAGAAGGAAGGCTTTTCTAAAGATGATGCACAAGAAAGCCCGCAAACAGTTTTCTGAAGACAAGAAGACTAAGGACATGGATTACTGGAACCATGTCCTGTGGTCTGATGAGACCAAGATAAACTTATTTGGTTCAGATGGTTTCAAGCGTGTGTCGCGGCAACCAGGTGAGGAGTACAAAGACAAGTGTGTCTTGCCTACAGTCAAGCATGGTGGTGGGAGTGTCATAGTCTGGGGCTGCATGAGTGCTGCTGGCACTGGGAAGCTACAGTTCATTGAGGGAACCATGAATGCCAACATGTACTGTGACATACTGAAGCAGAGCATGATCCCCCCCCCCCCCCTTCAGAGACTGGGCCACAGGGCAGTATTCCAACATGATAATGACACCTCCAAGATGACCACTGCCTTGCTAAAGAAGCTGAGGGTAAAGGTGATGGACTGGCCAAGCATGTCTCCAGATCTAAACCCTATTGAGCATCTGTGGGGCATCCTTAAATGGAAGGTGGAGGAGCGCAAGGTCTCTAACATCCACCAGCTACGTGATGTCATCATGGAGGAGTGGAAGAGGACTTCAGTGTCAACCTGTGAAGCTCTGGTGAACTCCATGTCCAAGAGGGTTAAGGCAGTGCTGGAAAATAATGGTGGCCACACACAATATTGACAGTTTGGGCCCAATTTGGACATTTTCACTTAGGGGTGTACTCACTTTTGTTGCCAGTGGTTTAGATATTAATGGCTGTGTGTTGAGTTATTTTGAGGGGACAGCAAATTTACACTGTTATACAAGCTGTACACTCACTACTTTACATTGTAGCAAAGTGTCATTCCTTCTGTGTTGTCACATGAAAAGATAGAATAAAATATTTACAAAGATGTGAGGGGTGTACTCACTTTTGTGAGATACTGTATGTCACAGAATTCTAGAAAGTAAATGTATGGTTTTCTTCGCAAAGTAAATTTACAAACGTCAAGATCATCCCGAATAATAGGAGTAGGCTATAAATAACTGAAATACAATGTGGAAATAAATATATGATTTTACAACACAGATACGTTTTTAAACACATGTGTGTGTGTGTGTGTATATATATATATATATATATATATATATATATATATAATTATTTATTTATTTTTTTTTTTAAGCTGAACTCTAGGCACATATAAAACACAAATAAATGCTGATAGATATTCATTACCCATTTATACTAGACACCAGTGCTTTAAATAGGCCATAAAGCCCGAGGCCAGCAAAAGGCGCTCCTGGTCATGCAGCATTGTGATGAACTGTACTGGGCTGACCTCATCGGGAGCCGGTCCTACCAGCTCATGATCATCAGTAGTTGACAGTGAGCTGTCTGTGATGGTAAGACAGACTCCTGATGACGTCAACACACATCACTGGGAGTGCCTTCTGCTGGCCTCAAGCATTACAGTTTATCTAAAGAACTGACACCCAATGGCATAAAGGGGTTAATGAATACCTAGTTGTGTTTTAAATCTGCCTGAAGTTCAGCTTAATAAAAGAAAAAAATATGTTTACTCCCTTGTATGCATTTCATCTGTATATTTGTCTATTTGCTTGGAGTTCTGCTTTAAGCCAGGTAAATACGAGACATTGCATATTAATATCATGCAGAATAGTGTTAAGCCAGCAGATGGAGCTTTAGGCTCCTTTTTACATGTTTTACTTTTTTTGGTTGTCACAAAAAAACACTATTTTCTCAATCGCCTCAACTCCATTGATGAGACAGTACATTGCAACTATGCAATTTTCTGAGCAACACAGAGCTCAGCCACTGGGCTGGGAAAGGGTGTAACAGAGATGTGCACTGTGCGTTTGAGGCTCTTGAATCATGGTCATACGTCCCAATGTCTGTGCTTCCTGGAAATAAGCCAGAAATGTAAACCACGCCACTACCTGCCTGGAGTTTGCATGCTCTCCCTGTGCCTGCGTGGGATTCCTCCAGGTACAGTGGAACCTTGGATTGCGAGTAACGCAGTTTATGAGAGTTTCACAATATGAGCAGTTTTTTTTAAAAAATCCTGACTCGGTTTGCGAGCGCTGTTTCGCAAAACAAGCAGGATTCAAGCCTCTGTGCACGCAATACCATATGTGGCCAGAGGTGCGGGGGTGCTGGTGAGGCTCGGAGATGTTTGGAAGCACTGGGAAATGCCGAAAGTTCACCACAGTCCCTGAGCGTTTACAAATGTTTCCAAGCGTCTCTGAGCCTCACCAGCGCCCCCGCACCTCTGGCCACATATGGTATTGCATTCACCAGCACCCTTGCACCTCTGGCCACATACAGTACTGCATAGACAAGCAGTGACTGTGGAACAAATTATGTGAGTTTCCATTGTTTTCTAGGGGGAAACATGCTTTGATATACGAGTGCTTTGGATTACAAGCATTCTCCTGGAATGGATTATGCTAGTAATCCAAGGTTCCACTGTACTCCGGTTTCTTCCCCCACTCCAAAGACATGTCCAAAGACATGGTAGGTTAATTGGCTCCTGTCTAAATTGACCTTAGTATGTGTCTGTATGAATGTGAGTTAGAGGCCTTAGATTGTAAGCTCCTTGAGGGCAGGGACTGATGTGAATGTACAATATATATGTAAAGCGCTGCATAAATTGATGGTGCTATATAAGTACCTGAAATAAATAAATATTGGCAGTATTTCAGGCAGGCTTCATGGGTGACAGAAAAGACCTACAGGTATTGCAATTACATTAAAGCAGAACTAAACTCTCTCAATGCACAAGGCATCATGCACACAAGACTTTTGTTAACTCCCCTGGACTCTAAACATCAAGCTTTTGGGCGTTATTTCATTTCATTGGCTACAATAAAAATGTATTCTGGCCTTTGAAATTAATTCATGCTCAAGAACTAAAAGTACCTAGGGTTAACACGCGTTTACATGTGTCAAATGGTTTTTTTTTTGGCAAAACACTGCTGCTCCTGGATGCACGGGCAGTGTTTTTTTTCTGCCTCTAAATGTGCATGGACACATAGGCTAACATGCGTGGGCAGATGCCCCTAACAGTCATCAATAAAAATGTCCAGTATGCATGAGGCCTAATGCTTATGCTTATTTCTTCAGTTACTTCCTGGTTTCTGGCCTAAACCAAAATTATGTCATGCCTCCCAGGAGTCTTTATGCGCAGTTTTTTCTTTCGTCTGGAGGAGGGGATTAGGGGTTTTCTCAGCTAAGCACACCATCCTACCAGCATGCCTGAGCTAAGGGCAGATGGATTCCAGGAAGTAAATGCTACATGAATCATCTGCCCCTACTCAAAAATATGAGAAAGAATATAAATCGGCCAAAACCGATGGAAAAAAATGTTTTTTTATATATTTTTTTGGATTTGTATTTTAGCAAAAGTAAGAAATTTGGGTTTTTTTTGCAAAATGGTCGCTCTTCTTTTGTTTATAGCGGCGGTCAGAAACGACGCAGAGGTGATCAAATACCACCAAAAGAAAGCTCTATTTGTGGGGAAAAAAAGGATGCAAATTTACCGGTAGTTTGGGTACAACATCGCACGACCGCGCAATTGTCAGTTAAAGCGACACAGCGCCGAATCGCAAAAAATGCTCTGGTCCTAAAGTGGGAAATCCTTTCGGGGCTGAAGTGGTTAAAAATAAACTCAGTGGCGTTTTTGGTTTGTGGTGCTCAGATACTGTTGAGTTCCACTTTAATAATATTTTTACAAATGGGACAGTGCATTTTAAACTACTGGCTCCCCTTACCTGCATAGTTACAGCAGTTTATGCAATAGATGAACTTAGCCTTTAAGACATGCTGCAGTGCTCATGGTTAAAGTGTAAAGGATAAGTTCACCTTTTGGAACATGTTACATTTTTCACCCATATTTAGGGTCCCCCAATCCCCTCCATAATGTGACAGCGGACGGGGAATCTTCTCCCTGCACCCACTGTCACTTTTTGAAAAGAACTTGACCGTGCAAGGCTCCACCCGCAAATTATTCCTGTGAATGACTGAACTACAAGTACCATCTCCCACTGCGGCTGACGGCTTGTAGTTCTGAACTGCAAGGTTGCTGATAACTTGTAGTTCATTCAAAAATGCTGTAGCTTTGTAACTGACAGCCTGTATGAAGGAAAGGGCAGAAAGCTGCACGGTTTGCAGAAGCCTGACATTGCACCCCTGATCCATTGATCCTTATCAAAATAGCAATAAATCAATAATTCCCTCCTACTATAATCATAGACATCACATTAGTTAATTGCGTGTGCTAAGCAATTAATTTATATGATTATGTTTATGATTATAGTTGAAGGGAATTATTGATTTATTGCTATTTTGAACCACTAAGGGGTATTAAGGTTTTTATTTCTACAGCGCAGCACTTGTTAAACAAATTAGGCCTCTTTCACATGGGCAATCGGATCAGGTTCGCCTGTCAGTTTTTAAGGCGGACCTGCTTGGACCCTCCAGTCTCTTCTATGGAGTGGCGGATGTCAACGGAAACATGTCCACTGTCATCCTCCGCAATCCGATCTAAACCTGTCCGCCAAAAACAGATGGGTGGTCCTATTCCCCATCTGTCCAGCAGATCGGATGGCACCGGATGGAAATCCGTTTCCATCCGATTGCCCCATAGAGGAGAGTTGTAAGGCGTCCGTGTCTGCTCTGCAAAGCGGAGAGGACACAGACCTGTCATCCCCTGTAGAGCAAGCGGATTCTGCTTAGTGGAGGCGCCCGTGTGAGGTTAGGCCTTACTGATTCACGATGTATGGACCACAGCACCTGTGTGAATGAGGTCTAATGCAAACTGCACAGATGAAACACATATAAATAAGCTGTTTTACCTGACAAATAATCTGTATTTCTGTCCATCCAGTTTAAGATTTACACAGCCCTACTACATAGCACAGTCCTGTCTGGCAAGGGATAGGACCTGTTTTGTTTCTGCTATCCAAGAACAAAAAGTTGTATTATTGCAGCTTCCAGGTCCTTAGATGTGGTATATTATATGTATATACTGTATATTATACTAGATTATATTACATTTGTATTATATATGTGCTTATTAGGTTTTTTTTTTTTTTTTTTACATTTTCCTTTAATTTAACTTGGTAATCCTGCCACAAAACACTTCCTGTCCTGGGATGACAACTGTACTGAGCAGCATTGTCACCTAAGGACAGTGAGTGTGTTAGGACTACATAACACTCTGTTAGAACTATACAAAAACTCCCTCTCTTCTCTATTACAGGGGAAATGGTTTATAGTCCAGAGATATGGTAGGAAGCAATTAAAGCAGTTGTATACTTGCAAAAAAAAAAACAAGAAAAAAAAAAAAAACATGTAAGGCAAAGGCATAATGAGCTAGTATGCGCCGCTGTGAGTGGCCGGAGCTCGTCTTTCCGGCGGATTTTCGGCACAGCTACTTGAAGGGCGAATATCTCCTAAACCGTGCAGGTTTAGGAGATATTCATTTTACCTACAGGTAAGCCTTATTATAGGCTTACCTGTAGGTAAAAATCAGTAAAAGGGGTATAAAACCGCTTTAAAGCGATTGTCTACCCGGAAAAAAAAAATGTAAAAATAAAAACCTGCAAGACAATAGCATAATGAGCTAGTATATGAAATACTCACCTTTAAACGAAGATCCGACCAGGCTCGGTCCCCTCTGAGGGAGCGGACATCTTCCCTCGGATCTTGCTTCCGGGTACATGGCTTCGGCCAGTCACAGTGCTGGAGCCGCGTACCCGATAGCATGGGCGTGGGACCCATCTTTCCGGCAAAGTCCGGCATTTTGGCCGGGACATACACGGCGCAAGCGCCATAACGAACCATAAGATTAGAAGGGGAATATCTTAGGAGATATTATTTTACCTATAGCTAAGCCTTATTATAGGCTTACAGTGCCTTGCGAAAGTATTCGGCCCCCTTTGAACTTTGCGACCTTTTGCCACATTTCAGGCTTCAAACATAAAGATATAAAACTGTAATTTTTTGTGAAGAATCAACAACAAGTGGGACACAATCATGAAGTGGAACGAAATTTATTGGATATTTCAAACTTTTTTAACAAATAAAAAACTGAAAAATTGGGTGTGCAAAATTATTCAGCCCCTTAAGTTAATACTTTGTTGCGCCACCTTTTGCTGCGATTACAGCTGTAAGTCGCTTGGGGTATGTCTCTATCAGTTTTGCACATCGAGAGACTGAAATGTTTGCCCATTCCTCCTTGCAAAACAGCTCGAGCTCAGTGAGGTTGGATGGAGAGCGTTTGTGAACAGCAGTTTTCAGTTCTTTCTACAGATTCTCGATTGGATTCAGGTCTGGACTTTGACTTGGCCATTCTAACACCTGGATATGTTTATTTGTGAACCATTCCATTGTAGATTTTGCTTTATGTTTTGGATCATTGTCTTGTTGGAAGACAAATCTCCGTCCCAGTCTCAGGTCTTTTGCAGACTCCATCAGGTTTCCTTCCAGAATGGTCCTGTATTTGGCTCCATCCATCTTCCCATCAATTTTAACCATCTTCCCTGTCCCTGCTGAAGAAAAGCAGGCCCAAACCATGATGCTGCCACCACCATGTTTCACAGTTTTCAGGTCTGGACTTAGGTTAGCTCTTAGACAT
>BLSH010115766.1:392122-402355 GCA_018402905.1 Glandirana rugosa
GGATGGGAAGGAGATGGGGGGGATCAGGGTGCCAAATACAGGGAGAGCTCAGGGCTCTGCCTATAGATGAAAATCAGAGCGCTAGTTTTGAGATTAGGTCTCTGCGGACCAGTGTGTGTAGGGACTGTCACAATGGAGTCTCCAGAGGGTAGGGATGCCGGAGTGCAAGTAAGAGCCTGGCAGAAATAAAAGAGAGATCCACCTGATCCTTGCCAGAGGCAGAGATGAAGAATGTGAGGTAGGGAGCGGACGGCAGCATGAAAGGGGCGGAACAGGCAGGTGGCAAATGGATGCGAGGGGACCCCAGGTGAGGGGGGGGGCGTTGGAGAGGGGAACTGCTGGCAAGGATAGAGAATGTGTGGGTGAAAGAAGACGGAAGGTCTCTCTGGCCGAATAGTTGACAACTATTTTTATAATCGATTAATTGATTCGTTTTTTTATTCAACCCTAGTGGCAACCCTACTCCTAGCAGAAATCTACTCCCCAAATTCCCAATCCCAGCACAAATGGTTGTAAAGGCAGGGGTTTTTTTTTATCGTAATGCATCCTGTGCATTAAGATAAAAAACCTTTAGTGTGCAGCAGCCCCCTCATACTTACCTGAGCCCCATCTCAATCCAGCAATGTGCATGAGTATGTCCACCATCCAGGACTCTCCATCCTGATTGGCTGAGACACAGAAGCAGTGCCATTGGCTTCCGCTGCTCTCAAAGTCAATTAGCTAATGAGAGGAGAGAGGGATGGGGCTTAACCACAGCTCCATGTCTAAATGGACACACAGAGCTGCGGCTCTGGTGCCTCATAGCAAGCTGCTGTAAAAAACAGGTATCCGCCCCCCCCAAAAAAATATGACATGCCAATCGTGGCATGTCAGGGGGACACCGTCACTCAAAGCGGAAGTTCCACTTTTGGTTCGGTGTTACTAGTTAAAAACAGGTATTTTTGCTATAAAATTACTTAGAACCCCCAAACTTTATATATATATTTTTTTCTAACACCCTAGAGAATAAAATGGCGGTCATTGCAAAACTTTATGTCACACCGTATTTGCGCAGCGGTCTTCCAAGCGTGCATTTTTTAAAATAAATTCAGGTTTTTTTAGTTAAAAAATAAGAAATCAGTAAAGTTAGGTAAATTTTTTTCCATATTGTGAAAGATAATGTTACGCCGAGTAAAATGATGCCCAACATGTCATGCTTCAAAATTGCGTCCGCTCGCGGAATGGCGACAAACTTTGCAACTTAAAAATCTCTATTGGGGACGTTTAAAAAATTGTACAGGTTAGCAGTTTTGCGTTACAGAGGTGGTCTAGTGCTATAATTATTGCTCTCACTCAAACAATCGCGGCGATACCTCACATGTGTGGCTTGAACACCGTTTTCATATGTGGGCGGGACTTACGTATGCTTTCGCTTCTGTGCGCGAGCTCGGTGGGACGGAGCGCTTTACATTTTTTTTTTTTAATTATTTATTTTGCTTTTTACTTTTTATTTTAACACTGTTCTTTTTTAAAAAAAAATGATCACTTTCATTATTATTACAAGAAATGTAAACATTCCTTGTAATAGAAAAAAGCATGACAGGTCCTCTTAAATATGAGATCTGGGGTCAAAAAGTCCTCAGATCTCATATTTACAGTAAAATGCAAAAAAAAAAAAAAAATCTGAAAAAAATGACAGTCCAAAAAAGAATTCGGGCCCTTTAAGACAGTTGGGCGGAACTGACTTCTGACGTCATTTCAGCCCTGCCGTACTATGGAGCTGAGTGAGCGGCTTCATGACACTGGGGGGGACGGATCTGATAATCTCCGCCACTGCCGGTGGGTCCGGTAAGCGGCGCCTCTGATAAAAGTGATCTTGCGGCGAATCGCTGGCTGAAAAATACGGTATCTGAATGGTGCCTGCAGATATCACTTCTCAAAGGCAGGATGTCAATGTACGTCCTACCTAAGAGAAGTGGTTAAAAATGGTTAAACTGATTTAATTTACAGACTGGAGCTCATTCCCTTGATATAAGAGATACTTTGTTTATACTTAGCAAATCTTGGCAGGCTGCCCAAATTTTTGTTTATCTTTAAGGGTCCTTTTACACCAGTGGACGGGCTCTGCTGCTCAGCGGGGATCCATCCGTTGATCCACACTGAGCCGGCGGATGACGGGACCGTCTCAGCACTCCGTGCAGAAACAGACCTGTCAGAGCTCCGCTCTCCTCTATGGGGGATCGGATGAACACGGACCGTCTGTCCATGTTCATCCGATCCGCCAGACGGATAGAAAATAGAGCTTGCATCTGTCTGTGTTTAGCGAATCGGAGTGGAGCGGATGTCAGCGGACATGTCACTGCTGACATCCGTCGCTCCATAGAGGACAATGGAGCGTCCGTTCAGGTCCGCCTAAAAAACTGACAGGTGGAAGTTAACGGTCCGCTGGTGTGAAAGGACCCTAACAGCTGTCAGATTAGGCAGAGGATGGCGGCTCTTCACTGAATCGGAGATAGTGAGGGAAGAGAAGGATTGGCTATCTAGACAGAAGACTGCTCGCCAGGACGCAGTTTCTGGTCACCATGGCGACCTGGGGCTTATTTATATATATATATATATATATATATATATATATATATATATAAAAAATAAATAAATAACAGACCCCTTTATGTTTACCCACCATATTTCCCACTTACTAACTTACTTATAAGTGAAGCAGACATGGACCAGCCATCTGCCTGCCCAGCGGGTATTAGCAGACAGCTTCCCTGCTGTGCAGGCAGACTCCAACGGAGCCCACACCATGTGGAAGGGGCCTAACACATCTTAGTACCTTTTGCAGTTTAGACACTAGAAGGAGCCCTCAGTGGCTCAATATTATTACTCTGCCTGACACAAATTATACCTCACATACTCCCATACTCGCATTGTGAAACAAAGCAGTAGAGCACAATTATTGCTTCAAGAATGCATTCAGGAGGTAAAGCGGAAGTCCCACTGACCCGGTCACCCAACAAATAATATGGGTGAAACGATGTATAGAGCCAACCAGTTCCACACACAAGTACACAGCACAAGAATATACTTCACCCCATTCTCTGTAAAGTTTTGAAAGGTGGTGCTGCAGGCAGGTTCCCTGTTTCCTTTGGGAGAGCTTTTCCCAGATACCTCATGGATGCCCCTTCCTCTTCCACACCATGAGTACTAAATTTTGTGTATAAGATGAGCAGCAAGAGGTAAGGAATACATTACTCCGGGTGTAGGCTTTCAGCACTGCTAGGACACCTCACAAACCACAATGGCATAACAAGCATTATGGGAACATGCACATAGGGTGTGCACATAGGGTGTATGTATCAGCGGCGGCCTGTGAATAAGGGGCTCTTGGGCACCGCCTCTCCGCCGCTGACTAGAAAAAAAAAAACGTCAGCCTGACCCCCTACAGGAGGCACCGGTATATTGACCTTTTTTTCTTGGCTCCTTGCTGTTAGGGAAAATCCTGCATTTTTTTACTTTTTAGCGATATTTGCGCATTCACGCACGCGTCGGAAACGGCGCCAAACGGCTCTACTTCAGCTGTGCATATCCTGCAACGAGTGCTGTCTGATCTACAGCGTGTGACCTGTTTTCCTGAGCGACCTGTAACCTGTTACCTGTTCCTGTGACCCAGACTGTCCCGACTTTGCCTGAACTCTGCCTGTACCGACCCCCGGCTTGCCTACGACCACCCGATTGCCTGATCCTTCTGTACGTCTGCTGCCAGCCCGTTGCCGACCCTGGTCGTCCCTGACTCTGCTGCTGTGCCTGTGACCATCTGATCCCATCAAGTATCCTGCTCTGAACACCAGCACCCTTCCAGTAATTCTCCTGACCACTGCTGATGGATACTCTTGGACTTCTACAGGCACTCTTACCCCACCGTGCTCCTGTGGCCGCTCTCCCAACTCCAGCGGTCCCACGAACTGGAGTCATAGGAGAGGCCACCCCCGACCATCAGGCTCACTACCTGGTACCTAACACTTGCTGTCTGCTGACAGCAAGTAGTGAGCTGATTAGTCAGTCATAAAAGACTATGTGTGTGCGCTGAACAGGCGCACACTCATAGTCTGATTGGCTGCCCTGAGCCAGTGATTGACTGGCACTGGAGGCAGTGGGCGGAGGCGGGACTGAGGCAGACGTGCTGGCTGCGTGATTACTCGCGCAGGTGCAGCACTATGCCTGGTTTCAGTCCTGACTCCCGCACAGCAGACAAACCACTCCAGTATGCTCTCCGCAAGCTGAGTTCTGCACAGTGACAGTATACCGCTATATGGGGCTCTGTATACTTCAAAATGGTGACTCTGTATACTGCGATATGGTGACTCTGTATACTGCTATCTGGGGCTCTTTAACCACTTCAGCCCCGGAAGGATTTCCCAGGTTAGGACCAGAGCACTTTTTGCAATTCGGCACTGCGTCGTTTTAACTGACAATTGCACAGCCGCGCGACGTTGTACCCAAATTAAATTTGCGTCCTTTTTTCCCCACAAATAGAGCTTTCTTTTGGTGGTATTTGATCACTGCTGCGTCATTTCTGATCCCCGCTATAAACAAAGAAAGAGCGACAATTTTGCAAAAAAAAAACAATATTTCTTACTTTTTGCTAACATTCAAATCCAAAAAAAATATATAAAAAAACATGTTTTTTCATCGGTTTTGGCCGATTAATATTCTTCCTCATATTTTTGGTAAAAAAAATTGCAATCAGCATTTATTGATTGGTTTGTGCAAAAGTTGCCGCGTTTACGGATGATAACAATTCATTTCTGGGGTTTTTATTTTTTTTATTTTTTACTAGTAATGGCGACAATCTGCGATTTTTAGGGGTACTGCGATATTCCGGCGGACATGTCGGACCATTTTGACACTTTTTTGGGACCATTGACATTCATACAGCGATCAGTGCTATAAAAATGCACTGATTACTGTGTAAATGCCATTGGCAGTGAAGGGGTTAACATGCAGGGGGAGATCTAGGGGTTAACTGTGTCCCCTCAGCGTGTTCTAACTGTGGTGGCGCTGGGCTGTTATGGGCATAAGAGATCTAACTGATCCCAGTGACAGGGATTAGTAGATCTCTTATGTCCCCATTGACAGAGCGGGGAACGGTCATGTTTACATCGGCAGTTCCCCGTTCTTTCACTCTGGCAGCTCATCGCAGCTCGCCGGCGGACATCGGGTCCACCCTCCTAGCTGCACCTGCGCGAATCGCTGCCTATTTTCATGGGACGCACCGCCGCAGTAAATATACTACGCGCATTGTGGAACTGGTTATACTGCTATATGGTGACTCCATATACTGCGATATGGTGACTCTGTATAATGCTATATGATGGCTCTGTATACTGCTATATAGTGGCCGTGGGGTGACGTTCTGTTGATGCGTTTCATCCGACCAATCACCGGAGGAAGTCCTGTGTGTAAGGTGTTGTAAGTGGTGGGTGCTGGACGCTTCTAGGCTGTGTTATGACAATGTTGTCAGCTTTTATACTCATTGCATCAGTGGTTGAAGTATTCTTGAATTTGGATTTTAATATTTCTATAAAGGTTAATGTTTAATGACATTGGTTCAGTGTATTAAGTGCCTTGGTGATCTTTAAATCACATGTTGCTTACAGTTTGGTTTTGCACTTATGATCCACACGCGAACTTGGGTGTTGTCATGGGAGATGGGGAACAAGGCTTTTATATAGCCATCCCTATACCTACCTCACTGAGTCTGTACAGGTGAATTTTTATGTCATTTTTCTGTATACTCCTGACTAGAGTTGAGCTGACACCTGGATGTTTGGGTCGCGTTCGAGTTCGGGCCCCGAACTTGACCCGAACTTGATCCCGAACCCCATTGAAGTCAATAGTGACCCAATGGTCAATGGTGCTTTTGGGCACTAAAATGCCTGTAAAAAAGTCCTGGAAAGGGCTAGAGGGCTGCAAAGGAAGCAAAATGGGGGTAAGAGTAGGACAAGTGCCCTGCAAACAAATGTGGATAGGGAAATAACTTAAAATCACATACAAAAAAAAAAAATGGAGGAGGAGGTGGATGTGGAGTAGGAGGTTGAGGAGGCAGTGACCGTGGCGGTGTAGGTGGAAGTGGTGGTGGAGGAGGAGGAGTTAGCCAACACTGTTTTTTGTTTGTTTGTTTTTTTCTAATTGGGGTAGCCCCCAAAATATTGAGACATATAAAAAAAAAGATTACTATCTGCAGACAAACCCAGAGATGTTCTAGCACGGGTTCACTTTTTCCATATAAAATGTACCATGGTTTATTTTTCATGTTTCTCCTGTTACAAATTCCAATAAAGACTTATGTTCTATAAAAAAAAAAAAAAAAAAAGAATAAGTTCACTTAAGTATGCCAATGGCTGTGTGAGCCCAGCATAAATGTCTATTCTGCACAAGGTTAATTTTAATAAATGTTAGCTTGTCCACGTTGGCTGTGGACCGGCGGCTGCGCTTGTCTGTGATAACGCCCCCTGCCGTGCTAAACACACGTTCAGACAATACACTGGCCAGCACCTCCAAGGCATAAAGGGCAAGCTCAGGCCATGTGCCCAATTTGGAGACCTAGAAGTTGAATGGGGAAGACCCATCAGTTAGTACGTGTAGGCGTGTGCACTCATACTGTTCCACCATGTTGCTGAAATGCTGCCCTTCTGCTAAGACGTTGCCTATCAGCTGGTGGTGCTGTTTGTTGTGGCGTGCTGCTGACAAAGCTTTTCCACATTTCGGCCATGCTAACCCTGCCTTCTGAGGTGCTGGCGGTGCCACAGCTGCATTGGCGACCTCTTCCTCCTCCTCTGCCTTCACCTTGTGCTTCCACTGAGCCCCGGTGTCATTTGGGAATGCCCTCAGCAGCGCGTCTACCAGCGTGCGCTTGTAGTCGCGCATCTTCCGATCAGCTCCAGTGAGGGAATTAAGGACGGCACATTGTCCTTGTAATGGGGATCCAGCAGGGTGGCCACCCAGTAATCAGCACAAGTTACAATGTGGGCAATGCGGCTGTTGTTGCGCAGGCACTGCAGCATGTAGTCGCTCATGTGTGCCAGGCTGCCCAGAGGCAAAGACAAGCTGTCCTCTGTGGGAGGTGTATCATCTGTGTCCTCCGTATCCCCCCAGCCACGCACCAGTGATGCCCATGAGCTGCGTTGGGTGCCTCCCTGCTGTAAACATGGTTCCTCCTCCTCCTCCTCACCATCCTCGTTCTCCTTATCCTCCAGAACTGTGCCCTGGCTTGAAATTTTTTTACCTGGCCTATGCTGGTTCAGGAACCCACCCTCCGAGCCACTTGTGAATGACTGGCCTGATAACCGTGGAAATTACCCCTCTTCCTCCTTCTCTTCTTCCTGTGCCACATCCTCTTCCATCGAAGTGTTTTTTCAAGCAGACATAGAAGTGGGATAGTAACGCTGAGAACCTCAATATGGTACACAGGTCTCGCATGGAGGCCCACTCGTTGGTGGTGAAGTGGTGCTGTTACGCAGAGTGACTGACCCGTGCGTGCTGCAGCTGAAACTCCACTATATCCTGCTGCTGCTTGCACAGTCTCTCCAGCATGTGCAAGGTGGAGTTCCAACTTGTGGGCACGTCGCATAGGAGGCGGTGAGCAGGAAGGCCGAAGTTCCACTGTAGCGCAGACAGGCGAGCAACAGCAGGGTGAGAACGCCGAAAGCACGCACTTTCTGCAGCAGCTCTGACATATCCGGGTAGTTTTTAGACATTTCTGCACCACCAAATTCAGCACATGCACCATGGAAGGGATGTGCGTCAAACCGGCTTGCCCATTCACAGCTCCTGCGCAGTGTGGGGTTTATCCCCCAAACACATCAGTTTTAAAACAGCCTGCTGTCATTTTCCCCTGGATGTGCTGAAGTTGGTGGTTTTTTAAACCAGCAATGTAGGCACACTTTTTAATTTTGTGCAAGAAATGCACAGCAAGGTGCAAATGTACTATGTAGCACTATTTATTATTATTTTTTTTAAAAACCAGCAATTTAGACAGACTTTTTATTTTTGTGCAAGGAATGCACCGCTAGCCGTAAATGTAGTATTTAGAATTTTTTTTTTTAAACCAGCAATGTAGACACACTTTTTATTTTTGTGCAAGAAATGCACCGCTGGCTGCAAATGAATTTAGAATATATATATTTTTTAAACCAGCAATGTAGACGCACTTTTTATGTTTGTGCAAGAAATGCCCCGCTGGCCGCAAATGTAATATTTTGCACAAAAAAAAAAAATTAATTTGTCTAACTGCAATGTAATGGCAGTATTTAAATATGCCAAAATGTTGCCAACTGAACTAACAGAACACGATTAAAGTAGTGTCACTGACACACAAGCAGTTGCAAGTGCACTGCACTTGCAAAAATGGCTGCAAACGCCCACCTAACAAACAGAAAAATTGTTTAGGTTTTATATAATGTACTTTGCTTAGCAAACAAAATGTACTCTAGCAAACAAAAATCTCCTCTAGTACCCACCCACCAATAAATCACTATTTTTAACAGATTTTCTAAAGCTAATCTGTCCCTCACAGCAGCAGAAGCATCCTCTCCCTACACTAGTATGAGATGATGTGACATGCAGCACTACATGACTCCAGCTTATATAGAGGCTGGGTCACACGATTCACTGGCCAATCACAGCCATGCCATTAGTAGGCATGGCTGTGATGGCTTCTAAGGGCACACGAGTGAAACGCTTGTTGATTAGCTGCCCTGCAGCTATTCAACAGGCGCAAAAAAATACCCGAACCCCGAACCCGGACTTTTTCTCAAATGTCCGGGTTCGGGACACGGACACCCTAAAGTCCGGTACGAACTCAAACTTTACAGTTCGGGTTCGCTCAACTCTACTCCTGACACAAGGGGTGGAAACTATAAGGGGTGGGGCTTATGAGAAGTGGGAGAAGTCAAAAAGGAAAGGCGGGGTCTGGCGCCCCCCCATCCTAAAATTTCACCAGCTGCCACTGGTATGTATGTATATGATACAAATATATATGAACTTGCTGGCAGTAATACCCTATGTAACATCAGTTTGCATGCAACGTCTGCAACAAATGTTACATGCATGAAGTGCAAACGTACCCCATTTGCTAGAAAGCCCCGTCACCTAATCTTCTTGACTGCTAGGACGCAGGTAGCCCCCACCGCATAACATTTATACAAGCTAGGACACAAACTTCCATTCAGGCCACTTGCAAGTGAAAATGCTAGGTGGCCATTCAGGGCTGATAGCAGAGGCGTTGCTAGGGGGTGGCTATTGGGGCTATAGCCCCGAGTCTGGGGCCCATAGTCCAGAGTCTCTTACCAAGTGGATGCAGTTCTGCAATTAGCAGGTATGTCCCGTTCTGTAATGCAGGAGGCAGGGGCAGACTGAGCCGCGGTGGCTCCAGCTCCACCCTCGCCTCCACCTGACTCTACTCCTGGTCACTAGTTGCTAGAGCTGCCTAGTGTCTAGCAACCAGTGACATTAAGGCCACGACTCCCTCCCTGCACAGCATTCAAAGCGGAGGAGGGTTCCACTTCCTCCTCCTCCACGATAGTTCTTGTGGGGCCTAAAGAGTTGAGCCCAGCCCCTCGTCATGGTCCTGGACTGGAGCAGACGCTGCTGGTCCAGTGGCGGTGGGGTGCAGGGCAGTGGCATCTTCAAGTAGGGAGGGGGAAGCCTGGGCAGCTGGGAGGAGCGCAGGAGGGAGTGAGAGAGAGAAGACGACGCCTCAGCACAACCCTGAGCAGCATCCCCAGTGCTTCCCGGAGCCTGCACTCCTCCAAGCTCCTCTCCTAGCTCGCTGTGACTGTCATGGAACAGGAAGAAAAAAGGCTGACCGAGGACGGGTGGGAGGTAGGTGGATCCCACTTACCTACCCACACAGACAGAGGCTGGGACAGTAGGGACTGCATGCAGGTCTAGGGAGTCTTTCACCCCCTCTCATCCACCCCCTCTCTCTCTGATGTGTGGGGGGCTCTCTGGGGACCCTGATGTATGGGGAGGCTCTCTGGGGACCCGATTTATGGGGAGGCTCTCTGGGGACCTGATTTATGGGGAGGCTCTCTGGGGACCCTGATGTATGGGGAGGGGGACCCTGATGTATGGGGAGGCTCTCTGGGGACCCTGATGTATAGGGAGGCTCTCTGGGGACCCTGATGTATGGGGAGGTTCTCTGGGAACCCTGATGTAAGGGGGGCTTTCTGGGGACCCTGATGTATAGGG
>BLSH010115771.1:29436-58206 GCA_018402905.1 Glandirana rugosa
AAACCAACTGGTACCGTTCCGGACAAGACTCACCTTGGACAGGACAATATGGCGACATACCAGAACGGGTGGTACGACGTCGAATCAAAGTCCCAGGACCGTTAGAAGAATATCGGATCCGGTAGAAATACATCTCGTTATTAAGAAAAAAAGTCTAGGAGTCTCTCAAGAAACGGTACTCCACGGTACACTGGTCATACTCTCTCACTCTCGCTATTGTGGTTTAAATTGTGTGGACGAGGAGTAAGTGTGGACTCTGGAAAATTGTGATTGCTAGAGTGTACAGCTTGTATAACAGTGTAAATTTGCTGTCCCCTCATAATAACTCAACACACAGCCATTAATGTCTAAACCACTGGCAACAAAAGTGAGTACACCCCTAAGTGAAAATGTCCAAATTGGGCCCAAATAGCCATTTTCCCTCCCTAGTGTCATGTGGATCGTTAGTGTTAAAAGGTCTCAGGTGTGAATGAGGAGCAGGTGTGTTAAATTTGGTGTTATCGCTCTCACTCTCTCATACTGGTCACATGGCACCTCATGGCAAAGAACTCTCTGAGGATCTGAAAAAAAGAATTATTGCTCTACATAAAGATGGCCTAGGCTATAAGAAGATTGCCAGGACCCTGAAACTAAGCTGCAGCATGGTGGGCAAGACCATACAGCGGTATAACAGGACAGGTTCCACTCAGAACAGGCCTTGCCATGGTCAACCAAAGAAGCTGAGTGCACGTGCTCAGCATCATATACAGAGGTTGTCTTGGGAAATAGATGTATGAGTGCTGTCAGCATTGCTGCAGAGGTTTAAAGGGGTGGAGGGTCAGCCTGTCAATGCTCAGACCATATGCCACACACTGCATCAAATTGGTCTGCATGGCTGTCGTCCCAGAAGGAAGCCTCTTCTAAAGATGATGAACAAGAAAGCCCGCAAACAGTTTGCTGAAGACAAGCAGACTAAGGACATTGATTACTGGAACCATACCCTGTGGTCTGATAAGACCAAGATAAACTTACTTGGTTCAGATGGTGTCAAGCGTGTGTCGTGGCAGCTAGGTGAGGAGTACAAGGACAAGTGTATCTTGCCTACAGTCAAGCATGGTGGTGGGAGTGTCATGATCTGGGGCTGCATGAGTGCTGCCAGCACTGGGGAGCTACAGGTCATTTAGGGAACCATGAATACCAACATGTACTGTAACATACTGAAGCAGAGTATGGTCCCCTCCCTTCAGAGACTGGGCCGCAAGGCAGTATTCCAACATGATAACGACTCAAAACACACTTCCAAGATGACCGCTGCCTTGCTACAGATGCTGAGGGTAAAGGTGATGGACTGGCCAAGCATGTCTCCAGACTTAAACCCTATTGAGCATCTGTGGCGCATCCTCAAACGGAAGGTGGAGGTGAAAGTGCAAGGTCTCTAACATCCTCCAGCTCCCTGATGTCGCTGCTCTTCGAGTGGAAGAGGACTCCAGTGGCAACCTGTGAAGCTCTGGTGAACTTCATGCCCAAGTGGGTGGCATGGCTGTGCTGGAAAATAATGGTGGCCACACAAAATATTGACACTTTGGGCCCAATTTGGACATTTTCACTTAGGGGTGTACTCACTTTGTTGCCAGCGGTTTAGACATTAATGGCTGTGTGTTGAGTTATTTTGAGGAGACAACAAATTTACTCTGTTATACAAGCTGTGCACTCACTACTTTACATTGTAGCAAAGTGTCATTTCTTCAGTGTTCTCACATGAAAAGATATAATAAAATATATACAAAAACGTGAGGGGTGTACTCACTTTTGTGAGATACTGTGTGTGTGTATATATATATATATATATATATATATATATATATATATATATATATATGTGTGTGAATTTCTTGAAACAAAACAAAGCCTGGTATTTTTTTTTTTAATTTTATTGAGAACTAATATCACAAATGTATCCTTTAGTAACAGCATGTTAAAATGGTTTAGTCTGGTTCATTTTTTTAATGATCTAATGAAAAAGATTGCTTATATTGAATGGGTGTTTTTTCTCTTATAGATAGAGATCTTTAGTAAGTTTGCTGACAATACAAGGCATTTCTTTGATACCACCTGCTTCATGTTCAAATGCAACTTTATGGTTTACACGTGTTAAAATCTGCATCAGCTCATACTTCTTCCCATACTTTTTCAGCATCTCACACAGCGACTGAATAAACCAGGAGCCAAGAGATGGGTCTCTTATTGCCACATAACCTTCAGAGAAAGAAAAGACATAGGTCGTTGAATCTAGTTTGTATTCATTTGGAACATAAATGATTAAATATATTTTTTTTAAAAGACCCCCCTTTGCCATACCCTGCACCTTAGATTAATAAAAAGAAAAAAAAAAATCAGACTTCTAATCAAAGCCTCTATTTCACCAGCCAGCACACCCACATCCTTCTGTCTGTCCTTGCATGGGCTACCTGTACTTTAGCTCAGGAACTAATGGTAGGTGATCACAAGGGTTAGTCTACCCAGAATTGAAGTTTCAGTTTATGATGCCTGGTGGCCATTATGAGGGGTCCCATGGATTTTTTTATTTCTATTATGAAGAATGCAGCAGGAAATACTGGAACACATACAGTGGTGTGTGTTCCATCTTGGTTTGTATACATTGACTTTCTTTATTATGGTCAGGACTGAACAATATCATTTTCATTTTTATCTTTTTTTTTTTTAGTCAGGTAAAAACAAAATATTGCATATACCTGTATCCTTTTCACATGTTTTAACCCTTTTCTCCTTTGCTTTTTTATTTTTCACTGATAGCTTTAAGAATTTGTAAAAGACCCCCAAACCCTATATTTTCTGAAAGCACATGACCAGTAGAATAAAAAGAAGGTGCTACTGATTTTTAAGATCCCACAATATTTGCGCAACTGTTTATCAAACAATATTTTTGCTAAAATCATGATTAGCAGATAAATACACAGCAAATTTCACAAAATTCCTACTAAATATAAAAGCTTAACCTGTATTGAGTTAATAAATAACAAATATTTGTAACTTTTAAATTGCGCCGTTTTGCGAAATGGTGAAAATTGAACAGACGCAAAAGTGTAAATATCCAAATTTTTCTAAAAATCTGAAGGTTTTCATTGTTCCCTTACAGCTTTCAGGATTTGTGAAAGACCCCAAAAACCATATATTTTCTGAAAGCATATGACCTCTACAATAAAAAGAAGGTGCTACTGATTTTTTAGACCATGCGGTATTTGCGCTAATGCTTATCAAACCAATATATTCACAAGAAATACACTAAAACCATTATTAGCAGATAAAAACACTAGCTAATTTTACAAAATTCCTGCTAAATCCCTACTAAATATAAAAGCTTAACCTGTATGGAGTTAATAAATAACAAACAATGTTAATTTTTACATTGCGCCTTTTTGCAAAATGGTGAAAATTGAACGTACGCAAAAATGTATATATCCAAATCTCACTTAAAATCTGAAGGTTTTCATTTTTCCCTTACAGCTTTCAGAATTTGTGAAAGACCCCCCCCCCCCCAACCATATATTTTCTGAAAGCATATGACCTCTAGAATAAAAAGACATTTCTACTGATTTTAGGCCCTGCGGTATTTGCGCAAATGTTTAGCAAAACAATATTGTCATAAAAAGTACAGTAAAAACCATTATTAGCAGATAAAAACACACAATTTTACAAAATGCCTGCTAAATTACTGCTAAATTTAAAAGCTTATCCTGTGTTGAGTTAATAAATAACAAATAGTTGTACATTTTAAATTACGCCTTTTTGCCATATGGTGAAAATCAAACGTACCCAAAAATTTCTCTAAAAATCTGGAGGTTTTCATTTTTCACTTACAGCTTTCAGAGTTTGTAATAGACCCCCCAAACCATATATTTTCTGAAAGCATATGACCTCTGGAATAAAAAGAAGGTGCTACTGATTTTTTAGGACCTGCGGTATTTGCGCAAATGTTTATCAAAACAATATTTTCGCTAAAAATACACTAAAATCATTAAAAGTGCATTCATACATGGCAAAATGTAAAAAATTCCTGCTACATTCCTAGCAAATATAAAAGTTAATACTGTATTGAGTTAAAAAAATAACAAATATTTGTATGTTTTAAATTGCACCTTTTTGTAAAATGGTGAAAACTGAAGGTACGCAAAACTGTAAATAAAAACAATTTACTCTAATAATCCGGAGGTTACCATTTTTCACTTACAGCTTTCAGAGTTGACAGGAGGGGGGGATGCTCGCCCACCCTCCCCCATCCTAACCGACCAGGGCTGCATGCTCGGATAAGGGTCTGGTTTGGATTTTAGGAGGAACCCCACGTAAATTTTTTTAAAAATTTGGCACAGGGTTCCCTTTAATATCCAAACCAGACCCGAAGAGCCTGGTTTGGACTGGGGGGGGACCCCACGCACTTTTTTCAGCAATTTTTTTGTATATTGCCGGGAACCAGCAATACATTACAGCCGTGATTTTAAATGAAATTTTTTCCTATGGAAATGTAATTTTGCTCTGGCTATGTTCTACACCTCACAGAGATGCTCCCTTTTACACACAGACAGACTAAGGACACCCCCAGACACAATATTTAAAGGAATTTTTAATTTTTTTTTTCACTTTAAGCATTATTAAAATCATTGCTCCTGAAAAAACGATTGATTTAAAAACTTTTTTTTTCATTGTCCCCTAAGGCAGGACCCGGGTCTCCATACACTTTTTAGGGCAATAACATTGCATATAAGCCTTTAAAATGAGCACTTTTGATTTTTCATGTTCCAGTCCCATAGACTTTAATGGTGTTCGTGCGAACCGAACTGAGGGGTGTTCGACTCATCCCTAAAAATTGAGAGCAACGGCTCTATTTGTGCAGGTGCTACATACCAAATGACATCAATGGGACTGACTGCACAGAGATGCATGGAACACCTGTGCGTCCCCATAAAGGTGTGCTGTGTATGCCCTGTGTGAACAAGGCCTTAGGCTAAGGTAACCAGATTTTTTCAATTGAATCCGGGGACATGTTTTTTTTTATTGGCAAATAGTAAACTATTTTGTAAGCATATTTTCCTCAAATGATATATGCAGTGTATGCGGTATGTGTTTATGGAATGATTGTGTGATATATATATATGTTATTTTTCACATTTTGTCCATTAGATTAAAAAAAAGATACTTCTTAGAATTTTTTGGGATATGACTATCAAATTTTAAGAAGATAATAGAGAAAATACTTTTCAATGCATATTTTGCATTTTAATTCAGGGGTGTGCAATGTGCAAAGGTCAGGGGTGCGCGATGTGCATAGTGCAAAGTTCATGGGTGCGTTATATACAGAGTTCAGGAGTGCGCTACATACAGTCCGGTGGTGGGGTGGGTGGGATCAATTGCAGAGGTGGTGTTGGTGGTGAGGGGGGTGACATCAGTCCACTGATGGTGGTGGGGGGGATGGATCAGTGGCAGCGGTGGTGGTGGTGCAGGGAAAGGATCAGCCCACTGAGGGTGTTGGAGGGATGGGATCAGTGGCAGTGGTGGTGGGAGGAATAGAATAATTTCACTGATGGTGGTCAGATCAGTAGCAGCAGTGTGGTGGTGGGGATAGGGATGACATCAGTCCAAGCCACTGATGCCATTCCTATCCATTCCCATCACCGCTGCCTGATGGAAGTGGGATGGGATCAGTTAGAGGCAGCAATTGTGATGTGATCAGTGGCAGAGGGATGGTGGGATGGATGGGATCAGGGAGAGAGAGGGATGGAGGGGTGGATGAGATCAGGCAGAGGGAGGGATGGTGGGGTGAATGGGATCAGGTAGAGGGAGGGTTGGTGGGGTGGATTGGATCAGGCAGAGGGAGGGATGATAGATTGGATGGGATCAGGCAGAGGGAAGGATGTTAGGGTGGATGGGATCAATGGCAGAGGGGAGGATGGTGGAATGGATGGGATCAGTGGCAGAGGGAGCGATGGTGGCATGGATGGGATCAGGTGCAGAAGGAGAAATGTTGGGATGGATGGGATCAGGTGCAGATGGATGTGGGATCATGTGCAGAAGGATGGTGATGAGATGGGATCAGGCAGAGGGATGGTAGGATCAGGTGCAGAGGGATGGTGGTGAGATGGAATCAGGCAGAGGGATGGTGGGATCAGGTGCAGAGGCATGGTGGTAAGATGGAATCAGGCAGAGGCATGGTGGTGAGATGGGATCAGGCAGAGGCAAGGTGGTGAGATGGGATCAGGCAGAGGCAAGGTGGTGAGATAGGATCAGGCAGAGGCATGGTGAGATGGAATCAGGCAGAGGGATGGTGGTGAGATGGGATCAGGCAGAGGGATGGTGGTGAGATGGGATTAGGCAGAGGGATGGTGGTGAGATGGGATCAGGCAGAGGGATGGTGGTGAGATGGAATCATTCAGAGGCATGGTTGTGGAGGGTTGGGATCAGTGACACTGGCACTCACCTGCTTTCAGTGTCAGTCAGTTCCCCCTCCTCCATGCTCCGTGTGTCTCTGCCTCTCTGCTTCTTTCCGGTGCCTTCAGTGATGCCTCTCCTGACATCAGGTCTCCTGGAAGAGCAAAAAGCTCCTCCCCTTCACTCTACTGGCAGTCAGCTCATCAACTGACTCACTAGTCTGCTCCACCTCCTGATGTCATCCCATATATCTGACTGCAGCGCAGGGCTCTCCACAGTGAAAGAGCTGGCGGGCAGGAGTGGCACAGGTTTCCGGGGACCAATCCAGGGACAGACAGAGTCCAGGGACAGTCTCCTCAGCCCGGGGACTGTCCCCATAAACCGGGGACGTCTGGTCACCCTACCTTAGGCCCCTTTCACACAGGCAGACTGATCAGGTCTGCCTGTCTGTTTTTCAGGTGGGCCTAATCGGACTACCTATTGTTCTCTATGGAAAGGCTAATGTAAATGGACATGTGTCTGTTTACACCCGCATGCATCCAATCCAGTCCAGTCTGCTAAAATCATATGGATGGGGATTCCATTCCCCATCTATCTAACGGATCGGATGGTATCGGATGGAAATGGACAGGCGGCCCGTTTCCATCCAACTGCCTCATAGAGAACAGTGGGCTGTTTCCATGTCCACTCTCCATCAGCGGAGTGGACACGGACCTGTCATCCACCTGCTCAGTGGGGATCAGCAGACAGATCCCCTGCTGAGCAGGCGGATCTGCTTGACAGAGTCTGCTCCATGTGAAAGGGGTCTTACCAGGAGCTGCCAGTCCATTAGGGGCGTTGGGGCACCACCCCCCTGCAGGGTGCCGGACTCTAGGCTCTAATTGGCTTGAAAAAGGTTGGGCTCGGGGCGCAGAGCATTGCACCCCGAACCCACCAACTTGTGACAATAGCGAATTAATATTCGCTATTGTCTTCCGGCTTCTCCTCCTGGCCAATCAGGATGGATCGGGTTGGCCGGGAGGAGAAGCTGAGGAAGCCACGGAGGGGTGAGTGCGGGGGGGGGCGGGCGGTGGACAGTCATCTTGGAGGGGCGATTGCGGGCGGACCTGGGGGGGTCTTACTATGCTTGTGTGTTTTTTTTAATTTTTTTACAGTTATATTTTCATTTATATTTTTATTTATTTATTTTAGATTTTTTTTTTGGGGGGGGGGTCTTTGGTGAGATATCAGAGGTTTAAACAGACCCCCATATCTCTTTTTTTGAAGATAGTCCCTTTCTCTGTAGCACTTTACTTGAATGAATGAGGAATCTGTGTAGAGATTTCTCATTCATTCATAAAATGACAGTCTGATACATAGTAGTGGATATAGGAGTGGTTTCTGCCTATAACCACTGTACTACAGGGGGGCTTTGTAAACACATGTATACCAAGCCCCAACACTCCCACCCGCACCGCTCTCCCCCTCCCCCCACCGTGCTCCCCAACCTGACAGATCGCAGGAGATAAATGCAGGCAGAAACTACAGGTGGCAGGAGGGAAGGAGGGATGCCGCTTGGAGCGGCGATGGATCGGGGGCACAGGGACAGTATGGGGGGTGATCTGACTGGCGGGGGGGGGAACACATCTGGATCCCCCCAAACCCCTATGCAGCACCTGAACCCGTCAGAAGTGGAAAAGGAGGGATGTCAACTAATGATGGTAGCTGCGGGGATCGGGTTTAGGAGGGGGGGAGTCGGATCAGGTGGGGGGAATCAGTGCTGGGGGGGAATAAGGGGGATGAAGAGGATAGTAAAGCAGGGTGGGGAGAGCAGTTATGGATGAAAGGGAGCAGCGGGAGGTGGAGTGGCTGGGGACAGGGAAGATGAGGCATGGGTGGGGCAGTCCCATTAGAGGTTAATAAATCTGATCAATGGGTTGTAATCCGCTGATCAGAGTTATAGAATTGTTCAGCAGAGTCTGCTGAACAATTCTGATATAAGCTTATGGTCATTGAATTAACCATAAACTTATGGGAGAGGGAGAAATAAGGCAATGAAAGGGTTAAAGACCGAACTTTTTGTGGTGCCTTCATGGCAGCATACCCCTAAAAACCCTCTGCCTTGGTTTCCTCTCTTATTACCAGTGAATAGCATAAAAGAAAGGACAAGGACATCCGCAGCATTCACCATTTTTTCCCCATACCTCATGATCAGTGAATTGAAGACAGATGTCACTACCTCTGCCTAGTGCAGCTTTGGTCTGCATTCAGCCGCTCCAAGACGCAGTCCCTCTCTTTGGGCTGCTAAATGCACAAATAAGGCTGGGGGCACCTTATGTCGGTCTTTTGGGGTAAGCAGCATCTCCTCACTTGGAGCATTTATCTGACAGAATATCAATATGTTGTTCATTTTTGATCGAAGCCAGGAGATAACTACTGTGCATAATGTGCATACTAGCACATTATGCCATTGCCTTACAGGGGTTGTTTTTTTCCTTTTAACTCTGCTGTGGTTTAAGACCGCTTTAACACTACCATCCCCTGTTTATTAAGGTGCGCGCTCGCTTCCTGTATATGTTTACTGTTTAGGTGGCTGGATGTCCATTCTATACGTTGCTGTTTCATGGTAGATTCCTGTTCTGTGGAGGTACTGGTTTTAGCTCTTTGCATTCAGGCTAATATGTTCCTTCTACTCCTCTCAGCTGCTCTCCTTGCTGCTTGGTCACCATGAGACAATCGCCACCTGCTCAAGACCCTCAAATACTCTAGGTAAGGGACCTACAGTCAGGAAAGTACAGGTTCTGTAGAAGAGTGCCCTAATGCTGGTTACCTTTTCTTGCATCCTGCCCTTTAAGCTCCCAAAAGTCCAAGGAATCTTCAGTCTTCAAGGCGTTATGAGAGGTCTTGCAGCGACAATTGAGTACGCTCTTTTTGTGGAGTTTCCCCTCTAGCAAACAAGTTAGTATGCAGAGAGTTTGTGGCGAACAGAGATCTGGAAAGTCAACAATTTGCTGCCTTACTCAAGCAAGTTGTTAGGCATTCTAAGGAGTGGGTAGCCGCTCTGATGTTGCAGCCTTCTGCTCAAACCCTTCAGAGAGACGATACTTCCCTGTATCAGGCAGATCCGTCTAGTAGTGGTCTCCCTCATCCAGTGGCTATGCGACCACCCAAGGAACTGCCAGAGGAAATCTCTTCCAAGGATTTGTCAGAGGACTCTGGCTTTGGTTTTGTGCTCATGCAGCCTTATGTCCAGGCAGTAAAGCAGGTCATAAGTTGGAAGGAGCCAGAGGAGCCCTCTAAGAAAACAAAAAAATATTATCCATTTCTCAAAAACGTTAATCCATTACTCCTTATGAGTGAAATCAAGGAACTTATGGAAAATGAGTGGAATGAAACAAACAAAAAAATAATAATTTTCTCTATACCACCGTATATCCACTGGTACAGACAGATTGCAGCTTTTGACACACCGCCAGTGGTTGCTGCAATGGTCTATTTAGCAAAGAACATAACATTAGCCACAAAGAACTGTGCATTTTTTATAGATCCTCTTGACTAGGCACAATGATCTTGACTTTAAAAGATCTTAAAAAGCAGCTGGGGGCGCATGCAAACTGGCAATAGCGCCGTGCAGTCAGGTGACATTTTTAAAGGCGAATAAGAAAAAAGCCCTTTCTGCTCACCAGGATTTGAAAAAATCTTTTTGACATGAGGTCTGCCCAAACACTTCAAGTCGAGGCCAGGTTTAACCACCTTTCGTCAGACTGGACGAGTCGCTGTCAAGGCCCCAGGTGGTTTAAACAATCAGTTCTGGTGATTTTTGGACCTTCTCTTATCTGCCACCCCACAATTCCTTCTCCCTGCAAGGATTCCAAGTTGATCCCATAAGATGATGATGGTATCATTGCCACCCCAGAAGGTAGCAAGAATGAGTAAAGCAATGACACGTTCCCGCTTGTCACCTTCACAGTGTTTGAGCCTGAGAGGCAGAAAGTTTGTATGCATTCCCCTACTGCCGTGGGCCCACTGACACCTCAGACTTTTCATACAGGATTCCTCCCACGGTGGAAGAGGCTTCACCTTTCTCAAGTGATCCAGGTATCGGCTACTATGCGTAACAGTCTCCTCTAGTGGACCAAACAGAAAGCACTATCAAGATCCCGCCTGTTGGGCCCTGTCTTGTGGATCATACGTACGTCAGATGCCAGCATTAAGGGCCAGGGCCACACTGTGCAGAGTTCAGGGAAGATGGTTGTTTCCCTTCACACAGGAATCGTATTCAATGTGCTGGAAATTCAGGCAGCTTTTCTAGCACTAACTGAATTGTCCCTTCAGATCAAGAACCGTCCAGGGGTCCTGCGGATAGAAAACAGAGTTGCAGTCTCATACAGTCAGAGGCAGCACCCACAGCAACTCCCTGCTAAGGGAAGTGGAGCCTATCTGGATGGAAAGGAATCTGATGGACCTTAGAACAATGTACCTACCAGGTCATTTAAACATCGAGGCAGATCAGCTGTCTTGGAATTTCCTGGAGAACAACTAGTGGTCCCTTCATCCCCACATATTCAATCAAGTTGTGGATCTCTGGGGTCTACCGAAGATAGATCTATTTGCGTCAGCAATCAACACCAAGCTTCCAAGGTTCATCCTCTGCCTTCCCTGTCACCCGGTGGAGGGAGTGGATGGTCTTTCGTGCCCCTGGTATCCAGAATGCAATATGCCTTCCCTCCGCCCCCACGTATCCTGAATTCCTCTTGAGACATGTGACATTCATAACCGCCCTACCTTATTGCCTCTGGCAATAAACCTCAGTGCTTGCCCACTGATGTCAGCTCCACTCTTATTTTGGCTTCTAACACAGGGGAGAATCAACCACCTAAATTTGGAGGTTTGAAATTCTAGGCTGCTCACTGAAAGTCATTTAGACTCTCCTACAGGCAAGAAAACCCTCAACACAATGCATATATGCTAGTGTAGCGCTCTCTAGGTAGATATGTGCTAGAGGTGGAGCTGCCTGGAGGAGCCCTGACCAATCCCCAACCTGGATTGGCAGGGGGCATGCCTCCTTAAGTACCCAGGGTCAGCCCAGTTGGGGAAGAGTTGCCAGGTGAAAGAGTTGGAGATGGAGTACTGAGGCTGCCGGGGCCTTTGAGGAAGCTCCCCAGTCTGGGGTGGGTGACTTTGGTCCTGGGCCCGGGTGCGGACAGGGCCCTCCAAGAAAATGTGGAGGTGTCCTGGACAGGAGGAGAAACAAAGGACAGAGGGAGAGAGTACTGCCAGGCAAGTCTCCAGGGAGAGGAACCGCTAGTTGCAGTCAGGAGGGCTGGTGAGTGACATGCACAGTCGAGAGGACTGGGAGAGTGCAGTTGGAGATGGGTACAGAACCAGAGGAGAGGACTGTGGTATCATGGGGCGTGGAGTCGGGCAGCTGCAGCCAGTAGGGCTGATAGGGCCTGAAGAGGGCTGACTGGGATCAGTAGCCGCATGTAGGACAGCTAGCACCAGAACTATCTCTACACTATAGGGGCCCGGGTTCCCTGCCTGCAATGGGCAATTTACTGAGGCCTGGCTGGGGCAGTGTCAGGCCTAACCAATTTTGTGCTAGCTGATCCTAGGAGCTCAGTGAAGTGCTGGAGGTGCTGAGGAGTGATAGTCTGCAGCAACAGTAGTGCTGGAGAAGTTGAGGAGAAGTAGTCTGAAGCAAGAGTTGGGCTGGAGTGAAGACTGGAGTGTATATACTAAAGAGTATACATTTGTCCCAAGTAAGTTCTACAAATTCTACAGGGCATCCCATATTTCCCTTACCCCATCCAAGTTCAATCCCCTCAATAAAAACACAAAAACAAAGTTCATGGACTGTTCTATGTCTCGGAGGCGCTGAGAGGTGAATACCAGGCTGTGCAGGGCGACGGGTGAACCACAACACTCAGCAGCCCCTACAGGGGTACCGCTACACTAGGATATGGGAGAAGTTTGTTGCTTGTGCAGTCAGGAAATTTTTCGACCCTGTCTCTCCTTCAGTCTCCCACCTTTTGGGGTTCTTCCAAACTGGTCTTCCTTGTATTTGGCTGAACTCTGGGCCCTGCTAACCTTTACAAATCCTCAAACAGATTCCTTACACAGACTAGACATTGCCAGAGTCTTATGGGTCTACTTCGAAACCAAAGCAGCTTTCAAGGTCATCAAACATGCAGTTTGTCATTCCTTGGGGAAAGAGCAGAGAGAAAGAAGCATTGAACACTGTAAAGTTAATTCAAAAAGCCTTCAGGTTGAGGCATGGAGCCTCCTTCAGTAGCTCACTCCACAAGAGCAATAGCAGCATCTTGGGCAGTGCGAACCAGGGTTTCCCTCAAAAAATTTTGCAGCACAGCCACCTGGTCATCCCAACACACGTTCGGAGGCACTACCGAGTGCAGCCGAGTGCCCTTACAACTAGTTAGAAAGAAAAAAACTGCTAATTCTGTACTTACCCTCTTTGATTAAAACATTATTGTTGAGCATCATCCCTCCCATGTAGCTAGTTATTTATCGTGTGTATGTTACCATGGAGGCACCAGAAAAATTAAAAATTGTATCAATATTTACCATGATTTTTCTTCCCCCGTGCCTATCCATGGCAGCACACACTCCCATCCTTCCTATTATATATTTACAGAGAATACTGAGGGTGTCCTTGTCTTTTCTTTTTGGCTATTCACTGGTCCTGAGGGAAGAGTGCATAGAGCTCTATTGTAGGTACACTGCCATAGATAGACACTATGAAAGGACAATTATGGTAAGTATTGATACAATTTTTTTAAGATTTGGATAAAGCGGTGATGGGTTAGAACCACTGTTTTTATTGCTTTCTGTGTCCCAAGTCCTGTTACTATGTGATGCATGATCCTCTTTAAATGAACAAGTTGCTTTACCTCTACCGGATAAGCCAAATCTTTCTTTTGTGCCTCATGTTTCCCCTCTCAGACACTGCATCTGAGTGGGAGGACTTCAGCAGCAGAGGTAGTGCTGTCAATCTTGAAACCAGTAGGCAGGACTCGGTGTAGTGAGCTGCTGACTGACAAACTACATGCTATGAATCAGCTTGTCAAAACTGATAGCCTTGACCCTTGTAACATCTTCTCATCCCAAGGTTTAATTGTTCATTTTGCCTTGGAGATTATGAATAAGGTGATATACTTACTTCCTCCTCTAATGCAACCAGTCCACCCAAAGCCTTTTTCCTTCATCCTAGTCCTGCATTATACTGGGGACGGCCAAGGGCCAACCCACAGCCTACTTTTTTGGACAACAGAAACAGTGTTGGCTACTTTAGAGCAAGAAATATTTGTGGCAGGGGATTGCATTGGCAACTATCATCTTGGATAAATTGTCAGTTGTGTTACACATATTATTGGGTCATCTAGATGTACCTGGCAGCCAGTGGAATGTCCTGTCTTCAGTGCTAAGCACGGGCAAGGTAAATACATATACTACAGATTGGTGTAGAGAGGGGAATGGTTAATGGAGGAGTATAGAACGGGGGTCAAAAACCTGTAGATCGTGGACAGGTGACTGGTAGATCGCAGTCTGGATTGTTGACCCGCAATTCTAGAGCATCAGAGTGCAATGCAGAGGGGCTATTTGTAAAGTTGGAGCTGTAGTAGGGAGCAAGAGCCAAATAAGCCGATGCCTCCTCTGTAGTGCTGGCTCCTGTCCCATACACAGAGTGATACCAACTGCACTCCACCTCTTATCCCAGCTAGCAGTCTCCAGAGTGGTGCCAGCAGTAGGAAAGAAGAGATCTTCAGGTCAGTGTGAAGCAATACACCTGGCATAATAGTATAGGGTTGCTTTCACACTGATGTTCTGCGGTTTCCCACACCGCGGGTGCAGTGCAGTGTAATTGCAGCTTTCCTGCGGGTTTGCTGCACTTAGCGATAGACTTCTACTATATCCTGCAGGTTTGGTGCACTTTGTGAATGCAGAGTTTTGGTGTGCTTTCAGAAAGTGCACCACACTAGCAGGATATAATAGAAGTCTATGGCAAAGCTCAGCAAACCCAGGAAAGTTGCAGATGTACTGCACTGCACTCGCAGTACAGGTAAACCGCAGCACATCATTGTGAAAGCTGCCTCATAGGAGGCTCAGAACCCCAGTTAGGGTTCGTTCACATTTGCAGTTTGGGGGGTGGTAAAACCCCATCGTTAAGACATGTTATTACAACCCCCACCCCAATCATTTCCCCTTTAGCTGCAGTGCCCAGGAGTGTGCACGTCGCAGCTGCAGCAGGAGTTATACACCTTGTCATGGTTGGTGGGTGTAGCACCTGCCAAGCATGACCCATTAAAGTGAATGAGGCTGCTCTGCAAGTGAGCTGCAGTCTTGTGCAGTACAATGTTCCTTACTTACCACCTGCTTTAACCCCTTGGACCCTGCAGAACATGCAGTTCTGGGGCGCTTGCAGAGTGGCCCCATTTACTTGAATGGGTCATGACTGGCAGGAAGTAGCACCCACCAAAAGCAACAGTGGGCTTAATTACTGCTGCAGCATATGTACACCTTTGGCTGCTGCCTCAGCAGCTAAAGGGTGTAGGGATTGGGGCAGTAAAACCCTGACTCAACTGTAGGGTCTTATCACCCCCCCCCCCAACGTTAAGTGTGAATGAGACCTAAGGGTGCCACTCCCAAATGCAACTAAGGGCTCATTCACAAGTGCAGCAGGCACTGCTTCTCTTCTGAAAAGTGATCCGAGTGTGTTTGACAGGTGGTGAGGAGGTGATATGTTGCCTCCTGACCTCCTGATTTAAATGTAATTGCGACAGGGTAGTATGACAATAAGAGATTTAAATCAGGTGCGAGGAGGCGACACTGTGCTCGGTGATTTTTTACTTCTCCCATGTTGAGGTAGATCTCCACCTCTTTAAGGCTACCTACCCCTGAAGATTTGTTTACATTAAGAATGCATAGAAATAGAATCAAGGCACAGGAAAAAAATCCCATTGTCCTAATATTCATTGGCATGGAAACACCTTCTGTTATTCTTTTGGGGTAAGCAGCATCTCCTCACTTGGAGCATTTATCTGTCAGAATATCAATATGGCGTTTGTTTTTGATTGAAGCCAGGAGAGCAGTACACCAACCTTTCCCCATTTTCTTGCAGGGGATTGGCCAACGTGCTGCATGTGAAAGGAGGGGGGTATTCACTTTCTAGTTTCCGCCTCCTGCAATATTTAAACATGTGGCATCATTACACAGGTCCCTTGTATATCCCTTTCCTGGCTAAACAAAGGCTTCTAATTGCAATTCCTGCTGTAGTCTCTGCTGGTCCATTCTGTTTAATGGTAGGTTCCTGTTCTACGGAGGTACTGGTTTTAGCTCTTTGCATTCAAGTTAATATGTTCCTTCTACTCCTCTCAGCTGCTGTCCTAGCTGCTTGATCACCATGAGTCAATCACCACCTGCTCAAGATCCTCAAATACTCTAGGTAAGGGACCTACAGTCAGGTAAGTTTAGGTTCTGTAAAAGAGTGCCCTAATGCTGGTTACCTTTTTTCTCCTGCCTTGTATGCTCCCAAAAGTCCAAGGGGTCTTCAGTCTTCAAGGCGTTATGACAGGTCTAGCAGCGATAATCGAGAGCACTCTTTTCGGTCCAGACACCAGGCTCTTGATAGAGACGGACTCAGAAGGCATCATTGCTCTTCATCCTCTCCTGATTATGCTAGGGTAAAAAGTGTTGGTTTTGTGGAGCCCCCCCTCTAGCAAACAAGTTAGTATGCAGAGACTGCCTGGGAGAGTTTACAGCAGATCTGCAAAGTCAACAAGTTGTTAACGATTCTAAGGAGTTGGTAGCCACTCTGCTGTTGCAGACTTCTGCTCAAACCCTTCAGAGAGAAGATACTTCCCTGTCTCAACCAGGGACTCCCTCATTCAGCGGCTATGCGACTGCACAAAAAACTGCCAAGATTCGTCAGAAGACTCCCAACCCTCTAGCTTTAGTTTTGCACTCATGCAGCCTTATGTCCAGTCAGTAAAGCAGGTCCAGGTCATCAATTGGTAGGAGCCAGAGGGGCCCCTAAGAAAACTTTACATTTCTCAAAAACGTTAATCCTTTTTTTCTTTTAAAGATCCTCTTGACAAGGCACATTGATCTTGTCCTTAAAAAATGTTATCAAGCAGCTAGGGGTGCATGCAAACTGACGATAGTGCCAAGCAGTCAGGTGAAATGATTAAAGACGAATAAGAGAAAAGCCCTTTCTGCTCCCCAGGATTCTAAAAAATCTTTGTGACATGAGGCCTGCCCAAACATTTCCGGTTGAGGCTAAGTTTGAGCACTTTAAAGTACATCAGACTGGGCCAGTAGTCAAGACCTCTGGGTGGTTTCATCAATCAGGTCTGATCATTTTTGGTCCTTCTCTTATCTGCCACCGCAAAATTCGGTCACGGCAAAGGATTCCAAGTTCATCCCAGAAGATGATGATTCTACAGCAGCTCTTAGTGCCTCTACAGGAGCAAGTGGTGCACAAAAAATATTCAGAGGATGGTGTCCTGTGATAGTTTTAAAAAGATTAAAACCTGCTACATATACATCAAAAGCTTTAACATGCTTCATACAATTGATCCTACCAAGAGACTGGGGACTATCGATAGACCTTCAAGGCGCCTATCTATATATTCCCAGCATTTCAGAAATATGTAAGATTTGTGGTGGATTAAGTTCATCCACAATTTTAAAGCCTGCCTTTTGGTCTGTGTACTCCTCTGAGAATCATCACTTAGTTCCTCATATCTGTCTTGGCATTCCTGAAAGAGAAGGGTTTTCGATTGTATCATTACCTAGACAACATTCTATTCTTAGAGCGCAGTCCAGGCTAGCTCATTGAACACAAAGATAGTCTTATGAAGATGATGATAATCAACTGAGAAAAAAATCAGTTATCTCCAACTCAGATGATACACTTCGATACCTTCAGGGGGTCGGTGTCATTGCCACCCCAGAAGGCAGCAAGAATGAGTAGAGCAATGTTTGAGCAGTGTTTGAGCCTGATAGGCAGAAGATTTGTATGCATTCCCCTAGTCCTGTAGGCCCACTGGCACCTCAGACTTTTTCAGACAGGATTCCTCCCACAATGGAAGAGTCTTCACCTTACTCAAGTGGTCCAGGAATCAGCTACTATGCGCAAGATTTTCCTCCAGTGATCCAAACAGAAAGCACTACCAAGATCCTGTTGGGCCCTGTCTTGTGGACCATTCGTACGTCAGATGCCAGCATTAAGGGCTGGGGAGCACACTGTACAGAGTCCAGAGTTCAGGGAAGATGGTCGTTTCCCATCACAGGAATCGTATTCAATGTGCTGGAACTACCACTAACTGAAATTGTCCCCTCAGATCAAGAACCATTTGGTGCTCCTGCAGATAGACAACAGAGCTGCAGTCTCGTACATCCAGAAGCAAGGGGGCACCCACAGGAACTCCCTGCTTAGGGAGTAGAAAGTGTAATCCAATTTGCTCTGGGCAGAAAGGAATCTGATGGACATTAGAGCAATGTACCCATCAGGTCATTTAAACATTGAGGCAGATCAGTTGTCTTGGAATTTTCTAGATAAAAACTAGTGGTCCCTTTATTCCCACATCTTTAATCAAGTGCATCTCTGGGGCCTACCTCAGATAGATCTATTTGCTTCAGCGATCAACATCAAGCTGCCAAGGTTCATCTCATGCCTTCCTTGTCACCTGATGGAGGGAGTGGATGCTCTTTTGTGCCTCTGGTATTGCATTCTGGCCTATGTCTTTCCTCCACACCCACTTATCTTGAAATTCCTCTTAAGACTTGTGACAGTCATAGCCGCCCAACCTTATTGCCAGGAAGATTGTGGTTTGCTCTGGCTATAAACCTCAGTACTTGCCCACCGATATCAGCTCCACTTTTAGCTTGCCTTCTAACACAGGGGAGGTTCAACCACCTGAATTTGGAGATTTGAGATTCTAGGCTGCTCACTGAAAGTCATTTTGTCTCTCCTAAAGGCAAGAAACCTTCGATAAAAAAATGCATATATATGCTAGGATATGGGAGAAGTTTGTTGCTTGTGCAGTCAGGAAATGTTTCAACCCTGTCTTTCCTTCTGTCTCTCACCTTTTGGGGCTCTTCCAAACTGGTCTGGATCTGGGCCTGAGTCTAAGTTCAAGGTTCAGGTAGCGACAATCTTGACAATGACTAATACAAAATGGGCTGAGAGTGATACAGTTTCTCAAGGGTGTAATGAGGATTCACTCTCCTAACAGACATCTTTTCTCAGGTGGGATCTTACCATAGTTCTGAAAGTCCTAATGGGACAACCCTTTGCTCTGGTGGAACAGTCCTCTGTATGGAATCGAACTCTCAAGCAGTGTTAATTTTGGCAGCACATTTCGATTTAGTTTTAGTTTTAGGACTAAAATGGCATTTTAGTTTTAGTCCAATTTTAGTCTTCAATCTGCAATTGTTTTAGTTTTAGTTGTATTTAGTCGACTAAATCTCCAGTACATTTTAGTCAACTTAAACTCATTTTCGTCTAAAATCTAATGGGTGTAGTTAAATTGTAATGCATTATTTAAGGATTTCTCTACAATTTCCAAACTCATTATATACTGCTGGAGTGAAAAATATAATATATTATTATTTATGGTATTGAGGTATGAACATGCACTACAGACCATTGTTAATATTGACGTCAAATTTCAATTTAGTTTTAGTCTTAGTCTTTTGACTAAAATGGCATTTTAGTTTTAGTCCCATTTTAGTCTTTTGACTAAAATGCCACTTTAGTTATAGTCGTATTTTAGTCATCTCAATTGTTTTAGTTGTATTTTAGTAAACTAAAATGGTATTAAGTTAGTCGACTAAAATGTTTTAGTTGACAAAATTAACACTGCTCTCAAGATAACATTTTTAATAGCTATAACTTCAGGCAGAAGGATTTCAGCCCTAAGAAAAGAAGAAGGAAGAAGAACGCATTTCCTTTTTTCCAGACAGAGTAGACGTATGTCCCTCAGAGATTTGCTCCCAAGGTTGCATCTTTCTTGCATTTAGCTGAACCCTGGGCCCTGCTAACCTTTACAGATCCTCAAACAGGTTCCTTACACGAAACAGTGCCAGAGTCTTATAATTATTATTATACAGGATTTATATAGCGCCAACAGTTTGCACAGATTATTGGCCTACCTTGAAACCAAAGCACCCTACAAGTCATCAAACACACAGTTTGTCATTCCTTGGGAATAAAACCAAGGGAAAAATACATTGTCTAGAACACTTTTTTCCTGGATTGTAAAGTCAATTCAAAAAGCCTTCAGAGTGAGAGGCATGGAGCCTCTTTCAGTGGTGAAAGCTCACTCCACGGGGGCAGTAGCAGTATCTTGGGCAGTGCGCACCAGGGTTTCTCTTGAAACAATTTGCAGAGCAGCTACCTGGTCATCCCAACACACCTTCCTGAGGCTGAGTGGGCCCAGGTGCCCTTACAACTAGTTAGAAAGAAAAACTGTTCATTCTGCACTTACCTTCTCTGATTAAAACATTATTGTTGGGCATCATCCCAACCATGTCAGCTAGCTATTTATCATGTGTATGTTGCCATGGAGACATAGATACATATAGTTGAAAAAAGACACAAGTCCATTTAGTTCAACCAATAAAAAAAGAAAAAATATATATAACCATACAATCCCATATACACAATCCTTCACACACAGTTTATTCAGAGGAAGGCAAAAAAACTCTAGCAAAGCATGATCCAATTTGCTATAGTGGGGGAAAAAAATCCTTCCTGATCCCCCCAGAGGCAATCAGATTTTCCCTGGATCAACTTTACTTTAAAATGTTAGTACCCAGTTATATTTTTTACATTAACCACTTGCCGACCTCCAACCTCAGGTTGACGGCGACAAGGTGGCTAGATATCACAAACTGCCGTCATATGACGGCGGCTGCGAGATCGTGCACTGTGAGCACGCGCGCGCCGCCGGAGGCGCGCTCACTGTGTCCGGGGGGGGGGCCAGGGAGCAGGTAGGGCGCTGCCGGCTACCCGCGATGCCCCCCCACCCCCGCAGTGAAAGAACAGAGGTCCATGTAAGTAAACACGGATCTCCGTTCTGTGAGAGGGGGAAGGGCTGTGATCACAGCCTTCCTCTATATGGAATCCGTGATCACTCCTCTTCCCCTGCCAGCCAGGGAACACAGTTAGCCCTTAGAGCGCCCCCCCAGGTTAACCCCTTCACTGCCAATGGCATTTACACAGTAATGAGTGCATTTTTATAGCACTGATCCCTGTATAAATGCAAATGGTCCCAAAAAAGTGTAAAAATGGTCCGACATGTCCGCCGCAATATCGCTGTACCGCTAAAAATCGCAGATCGCCGCCATTACTAGTAAAAAAATAAAAATAAATAAAAACCCCAGAAATTAATTCTCATCATCCGTAAACGCGGCAACTTTTGCACAAACCAATCAATAAACGCCAATTGCAATTTTTTTATCACAAATATGAGGAAGAATATAAATCGGCCAAAACCGTTGAAAAAAATGTTTTTGTTTTTTTTTAGATTTGTATTTTAGCAAAAAGTAAGAAATTTGGTTTTTTTTGCAAAATTGTCGCTCTTCTTTTGTTTATAGCGGCGATCAGAAATGACGCAGCAGTGATCAAATACCACCAAAAGAAAGCTCTATTTGTGGGGAAAAAAAGGACACAAATTTAGTTTGGGTACAACGTCGCATTACCACGCAATTGTCAGTTAAAGCGACGCAGTGCCGAATCGCAAAAAGTGCTCTGGTCCTAAAGTGTTAAAAATCCTTCCGGGGCTGAAGTGGTTAAGGAAAGAATCCAGGCCTTTTTTAAAGCAATCTATTGTGCTGATGTGCTGACCAGAACGACCTCTGGAGAGAGTCTATTCCACATTTCCACAGCTCTTACTGTGAAGAAATATTTCTGTATTTGGAGATGAAATCTTTTTTCCTCTAGACAGAGTGCCCCCTTGTCCTTTGTGATGACCTTAAAATGAAAAGCTCAACACCAAGTTCACTATATGGATCACTTATTTATTTGTACATGTTGATCATATCCCCCTTAATCTCCTCTTCTCAAGAGATCGTAAATTCAGTTCCTCTAATCTCTCCTCATAGCTGAACTCCTCCATGCCTATTATTTGTTTGGTTGCCCTTCTCTGCACTTTCTCCAGTTGCCCGATATCCTTTTCGAGAACTGGTGCCCAAAACTGAACTGCATATTCCAGATGAGGTCTCACTAATGATTTGTACAGGGGCAAAATGATGTCTCTATCTCTGGAGTCCATACATCTCTTAATACAAGAAGGGATTTTGCTCGCTTTGGAAACCGCAGCTTGGCATTGCATGCCATTGCATGCCATTATTAAGTTTATGATCTACCAAAACTTCCAGGTCCTTCTCCACTATGGATTCCCCCAGTTGTACACCCCCTAGTATGTACGACGCATGCATAACTTTACATTTATCAACATTAAACCTCATTTGCCACATAGTCGCCCAATTAAACAGTGCATTGAGGCCTGCTTGTAAGTTGGAGACATCCTGTAAGGACGCTATTCCATTGCATAGCTATGTATCACCTGCAAACACTGAAATGGTACTTTTAATCCCAGATCCTATATCATTTATAAATATATTGAAAAGTAAGGGCCCCAACACTGAACCTTGGGGTACACCACTGATAACCTTAGACCATTCAGAATAAGAATCATTAACCACTACTCTCTGAATTCAGTGTTTTAGCCAGTTTTCTATCCATTTACAAACTGATCTTTCCAAGCCTGTAGACTTTACCTTACACATTAGCCATTTGTGGGGAACTGTGTCAAATGCTTTAGCAGAATCCAAGTATAACGCGTCCACAGCCACCCCTCTGTCCAAGGTTTTACTTACCTCCTCATAAAAAGAAAGCAGGTTTGTTTGACAACTTCTGTCTTTCATGATTCCATGCTGTCTGTTGCTTAAAACATTTTTTTCCAACAAGAATTCATCTATGTGGTCTTATATCCAAAATCTTCCCGACTATAGAAGTTAAACTAACAGGTCTACAGTTACTTGGTAAAGCCTTTGATCCCTTTTTAAATATGGGCACCACTTTGGCCACCAGGAAAATAAAAAGTTGTATCAATATTTACCATAATTTTCCTTTCCTGGTGCCTATCAATGGCAGCACATGCTCCCATCATTGCTATTATATATTTACAGAGAATGCTGATGGCGTCCCTGTCTTTTCTTTTTGTCTATTCCCTGGTCCTGAGGGAAGAGTCCGTGGAGCTCTATCATGGGTACGTTGCGATGGATAGACACCAGGAAAGGAAAATGATGGTAAATATTGATGCAATTTTCTTTTATTTTCAAGATTTGGATAGAGCTGTGAGGGGTTAGAAACACTGATTTAATTGCTGTCTGTGTCCCAAATCCAGTTATTATGTGATGCATAATCCTTTTTAAATCAACAAAAAAAAGTTGCTTTACCACTTTTAGGTGAACCAAATCTTTCTTTTGTGCCTCATGTTTTCCCTCTCAGACACTGCAGCTGACAGTGGTAGGACTTCAGCAGCAGAGGCAGTGCTGCCAATCCAGAAACCAGTTGGCAGGACTAGGTGTGGTGAGCTTCTGACTGACAAACTACATGCTTGTTAATCAGACGTGTCAACATCTTCTCATTCCTGGGGTTAATTGTTCATTTTTCCTAGGAGATTATGAATAAGGTGATATACTTACTTTATTGCTCACTCCCGCAGGCTTCCTCATCTAGTACAATCTGTCCCCCAAAGCTTTTTTCCTTCATTGCTTGACTAGTCATAGTTGACATCATCCCCGTCCTGCATTATACTGGGAAAGGTCCACTCACAACCCATTTTTGTTGGACAGCAGAAGCAGTATTTGCTACTGGGGAGCAAAGAATAGGGTAATCAGCTGTGTGGCCTGTTTTCTAAAAAATCTGAAATATTTGTATATATGCCTGCACGGTCATTTACTATATTATATATGTCAAGTTGTAACTTCCCGAACTAAGCTGCACTTCCTGAAGACGCCGATCTGGTGAAAAGTACGTAGAAGCATAGGTCTGCTACTTCTGGGTCCTGTATGACATCACATCCGACCTAGGATCGAGGCTTTGAGCACATCCAATTAAGGATCTGTGGGAAGACCTGATAATTGCTGTTTACAGATGCACTCCAGCCAATCTGACAAAACTTGAGCCATTTTGCAAAGAACAATGAGCAAAAATTTTACTCTCTACATGTGCAAAGTTGGTAGAGACATCCCCAAAAAGACTCGCAACTGTAATTGCAGCAAAAGGTGGTTCTACAAAGTATTGACTCAGGGGGCTGAATACAATACACTTTTCAGATATTTGCAAAAACAATTTGAAAACCATTTATCATTTTCCTTCTACTTCACAATTATGTGCCACTTTGTGTTGGCCTATCACATAAAAACCCAATAAAATACATTTATGTTTTTGATTGTAATATGACAAAATGTGGAAAATGCCAAGGGGTATGAATACTTTTTCAAGGCACTGTATACTGGTGCTGGTCATAGGCATCAATACAGGTGAGTGTACATTTTTGTTGCTATTTACAGTTTCACAGTTTTTAATAAATACTACATAATTATGTTTTTAATGGGGTCTCCCGCTTGGTTGATGTATGAGTGAAGTACCATTAAACTGGAGGAACATAGTGGAGATTGGCTAAAGTAATAAGAGCCTTTGAGGGCCAAAAACGCTACTTGATCTACCTGTAACACCTTTAGTGAGTGTGCTGCATCTACACTTTTGAGCACAAGTGGTGAAGACATGGTTCATTTTAATAAGAGTCACTTTTAAGAATACTGTATCACAATTTTGGGATTAAGATCACATTGGACTTTTCGTTTTTTCTTTATTTGCCACTTTGCTTTTTATATGTTTTTAGCACTGTTGTATATTTTGAAGCATGTAAGCGCCATACTTTCATGTTTTTTGTCAAGTTGTATCTTGGTTTAACAGTATATTTCATGTAATATTCCAAGCTGTTTGCTGTGTGAACACAGTAAGGAAAATCAAATCGACAATTACATTTTACCTTTGCTAGTAGAGTAATGGCAAAGAAAGTCGGCTTCTATTGGAATTTTAACAGTGGATGTTGTAGCGATACTTGTATAGGGAGTCACACCGAAATCAAACTTTGTTCCTCTGCATGCCTTTCAAAAAGCCACAAGCACACACAATAGTTACTTAGTTACATCTATTATATTTTATTATAATATATTATATTATTATATAGACTACATTTTAGTAGAACTGGTCTCTTAGCTCAATAAATATATTTTATTAAAGTGTACCTTTGACAGGCTGGCCTACTACATTAAACAAGTATTCTCAGAATCATTTCTTCTATTATGTATGCATAGATATCCACTTTTCATTTTAAAAACTTATCTGTACTTGCTATTATGTGCCATTGGATTTTAGAGGCAAATATGTCTTTATTGGTTTTATGAGACAATACGGAAACATACAGTTGTATGCAAAAGTTTAGGAACCCCTGACAATTTCCATGATCGTCATTTATAAATATTTGGGTGCTTGGATCAGCAATTTCATTTTGATCTATTAAATAACTGAATGACACAGTAATATTTCAGTAGTGAAATGAGGTTTATTGGATTAACAGAAAATGTGGAATATGCATCAAAACGAAATTAGACAGGTGCATAAATTTGGGCACCCCAACAGAAAAATCACATCAATATTTAGTAGAGCCTCCTTTAGCAGAAATAACAGCCTCTGGACGCTTCCTATAGCCTGTAATGAGTGTCTGGATTCTGGATGAATGTATTTTGGACCATTCCTCCTTACAAAACATCTCCAGTTCAGTTAGGCTTGATAGTTGCCGAGCATGGGCAGCCCGCTTCAAATCACCCCACAGATGTTCAATGATATTCAGGTCTGGGGACTGGGATGGCCATTCCAGAACATTGTACTTGTTCCTCTGCATAAATGCCCGAGTAGATTTTGAGCAATGTTTTGGGTCATTGTCTTGTTGAAATATCCAGCCCCGGCGTAACTACAGCTTTGTGACTGATTCCTCAACATTATTCTCAAGAATCTGCTGATATTGAATGGAATCCATGCGACCCTCAACTTTAACCAGATTCCCAGTACCGGCACTGGCCACACAGCCCCACAGCATGATGGAACCTCCACCAAATTTTATTGTGGGTAGCAAGTGTTCTTTTGCCACCATGCATAATGCCCCTTGTTATGACCAAATACCTCAATCTTTGTTTCATCAGTCCACAGCACTTTATTCCAAAATTAAGCTGGCTTGTCCAAATGTGCATTTGCATACCTCAAGCGACTCCGTTTGTGGCGTATGTGCAGAAAAGGCTTCTTTCGCATCACTCTCTCACACAGCTTCTCCCTGTGCAAAGTGCGCTGAATTGTTTAACTATGCACAGTGATACTATCTGCAGCAAGTTGATGTTGTAGGTCTTTGGAGGTGGTCTGTGGGCTGTTTTTGACTGTTCTCACCATCCTTCGCCTTTGCCTCTCCAATATTTTATGTGGCCTGCCACTTCTGGCCTTAACAAGAACTGGGCCTGTGGTCTTCCATTTCCTCACTGTGGTCCTCACAGTGGACACTGACAGCTTATATCTCTGCGATAACTTTTTGTAGCCTTCCACTAAACCATAATGTAGAACAATCTTTGTTTTCAGGTCATTTGAGAGTTGTTTTGAGGCCCCCATGTTGCCACTCTTCAGAGGAGAGTCAAATAGAGCAACAACTTGCAATTGATCACCTTAAATACCTTTTCCCATAATTGGATGCACCCGTTATTGAAGTTCAAGGTAGTTACAGGTATTCAAATCAACAAAATGACAAGGCTGCCCAAATTTATGCACCTGTCTAATTTCGTTTTGATGCATATTGCACATTTTCTGTTAATCCAATAAACCTCATTTCAATACTGAAATATTACTGTGTCCTTCAGATATTTGATAGATCAAAATGAAATTGCTGATCCAAACCCCCAAATATTTATAAATGACAATCATGGAAATTGTCAGGGGTTCCTAAACTTTTGCATACAACTGTAAACAACATAATTTGTGCATGTAAGGTCCAAACATTTAACATAGATTATCAAGATCTATTCTCTGCTAGACCATGTTATGAAGTGACAATAACAAGTCCATTAAAAAAAAATAAAAGAAACATATGAACATATCGAAGGAATAGAGAGGGTAAGAAAGGGGGGTGAAAGACAGAGGAAAAGAAAAAGAGGAAGGAATGAGTTCAGAAGAGTCTGAAACTGAGGTAGAGGAAGAGTGTCCCCAGCAGTCCAAGCATCCAAAGAGGGGGAAACTATGACTTATAGCATTCTTTTAAGGGTATCAGAGGTGGAAAACTCAATCCAGACATACCGGAGGGTCTTGTATTTGTGAATCAGTGTACATTGCTAGCATCTCCTCCATCCGCATCACATCATTTACCACTGAAACCCACACAGCTAATGCCATTTGATTTTAAAGGGGTTGTAAAGGCAGAAAGTTTTATAGAAAAACTTTTGTGTGTAGCAGCCTCTCCAGCACCCCCTAATACTTACCCTGAGCCCCTTCTCTCTCCAGCACTGTCCACAATCCCTTCAGCCATCCAGGCCACTTCTCCTGATTGGCTGAGACAGCAGAGGTGCCATTGACTCCCGCAGCCGTCAATCAAAGTATATCAGCCAATCAGAGGAGAGAGGGGATGGGGCTCCGTGTCTGAATGGATACACGGAGCTCTGACTCGGCTTGGGTGCCCCCTGTAGCAAGTTGCTGGCTGAGGGGGCCCACGAAGGAGGGAGGGGCCAGGAGAGCAGAAGAGGGACCCAAGAAGAGGAGGATCGGGGCTGCTCTGTGCAAAACCACTGCACAGAGCAGGTAAGTATAACATGTTTGTTATTTAAAAAAAAAAAGCGAGCCTTTACAATTATTTTAACTTTTAAAGGGAGTAAAGTTTTGCATGAAACAATGTGGGTTTTCTACATTTCATATGTGATTTAGAATGATTTTAGGGCAAAGGGGGCTTATTTGCTCTATTGTTGGCATTTCTACATATATTCTAGTGTAAAACCACAAGCTGATCAGCATAGCCATAATTTAAAATAAAGTCCTTTATTGTAACCCATTTAAAAACAATGCAAGGCAGATTTTTTTAAAAAAAAGCTCCATGAATAAATTAATTACAGTATAGGATTTTATTTTATTTTATTTTATTATACAGCTGTGATGATCAATTCAGAGTTTAAAAGTCGATCTCAATGAAAACTAATGTGCATGTCAACTATTAATAGAATCTGTACAAATGTTGCAACAACCCAAAAAAAAAATCAAAACACTTGTTGTTGCTACAGTGACAGTGAAGTTTTGCAAGTTCCTCAAAATAGAAGTAAAGGCTAAAAAAACAGAAAATTGTATCATACTTACCTAATTTTATTTTCCTGGTGCCTATCCATGGCAGCATACCTGTGACAAGCTCCACCTTGGCTCCTCCCTCAGGACTAGTGAATATTATAAAAGACAAGAGCTAGTGCCCTCCCAGCATTCTACGTAATTTAGCATATCGAGGGTGGGATTGTATGCTGCCAGGGATAGGCACCAGGAAAAGAAAATTACGGTAAGTATGATAAAATTTTCTGTTTTCCTTGTGCCTCCATGGCAGCATACCTGTGACAAAATAACTAGCTGAAATGGGTGGGATGATACATAGTAAAAGATTTATTTAAGAAAAGGATTCGACATAGGCAAATGCTGGCCTGGTTAGTTTGTGTGCCAGTTTCTACAGATGAGAAAGTTGCCGGGTCTACTCTGTAACGTCTCATAAGCGCATGTTGAAATGATCATGATGCTATCCTTTAGATTGTGTTGATGGATACATCTGCTCTGACTGTCCAAGAAGCAGAAAACAAGTGGGTGGCATACAGCCCAATTGAAGAGGGGTTCTAGGCCCCTAGACCTGTACACCTTCTTAAACAATTTCATTATCCATGGAACTACTGTACTGGAGCAGGGATCTGCAATCTATCCCCAGCTGCCGCAGATCCACATGTCCCATGAGGTATTGTAAAGCTCTGACATTCACAGACATGACAAAGCATGATGGATACAGTAGTTCTGGAATGGCCAGAGGGCCACATTCCGGAGACCTCTGTTCCAAATGATGCTTCTCTGCACCTGTTTTTTTTTTTTTTTTGGAGCATTACAAACAGGTTAGATAAAAAGTCTGAAGGGAGTTGGGGCTTGAAAACAGTGTCTTAGTACAAAAGTAATGTTGCCTTCGTGAAGATCGAAATTGGATCTGAAAAGATCGGCAGGGCCCA
>BLSH010115771.1:60237-92446 GCA_018402905.1 Glandirana rugosa
TACTAAGCGCTTGGGGACCATCTGAGTTCCAGAGCCATCTGATTACCTGATTATCTGTTCCTGTGACCCGGCTTGTCTTGACCCTGCTCTGATCTCTGCCTGCACCGACCTCGGCTTCCACGACCACTCTTCTGCCTCCTCCCTTGTACCTCTGCTGCCTGCCCGTTGATGAACTCTGCCTGTGCCCAACTACTCTTCTGCCTGCTCCCTAGTACTGCACCAACAGCCCGCTGCCAACCCAGCCTGTACCACCACTCTACCAACTAGCACGAGACCGGAGGATCTACTTCAGTTGTCACCGGTGACCAGTTCAACCCTCATGCCATCCTCACTCCCGAACCTTCTGTCTGCTCTACCAGGGGTTCGCGAATCATGGTCGCAAGAGAGGTTACCCCTGTATAAGCCAGACTCCATCACCAGGTACGTGACAGTACCGAGTCTGCGCATGGGTCCTCTCCCATGAATGAACTTTGCTCTCACCTGGCCGGTCTGACCCAGGCCATAAACTACAACTGGCTAGAGGGACTGGTCCAGGAGTTTACTTCAGCCCCCGGGGCTAGTCAATCTGCAGCATGCACCATAGTGGCTATGCCCTTGGAACCCAAGGTGCTCCTACCGGAACGGTTCTCAGGCGACCGCACCAAGTTCCAAGCTTTCCGTACCTCCTGTGAACTGTATTTCGCTCTCCAACCCAGCACCTTTTCTTTGGAGACCACAAAGCTGGGTCTAGTGATCTCCCTGTTGCTGGGGGAACCCCAGTCTTGGGCACACAACCTGTTGGAACAGAGGGTCCTGGAAATCTCTGACCTGACCTTGTTCCTGCAAGCTATGGCCCGCCTTTAGGAGAACCCGCATCAGGCCGCCACTGCAGAAGCTGCACTCCACACGCTCCAGCAAGGCCGTCGCACGGCGGAAGACTATGTGGCCGAGTTCATGCACTGGAGTGCTGACACAGCGTGGAATGACGCAGCGCTCCGGCCATCAGTTCCGCTTGTGCCTCTCTGACCCACTAAAAGATGAACTCGCTCGCGTGGGAGTACCCCAAACCCTGGACGCATTAATCAACCTCTCCATCCAGACAGGCGTCTCAGGGAATGCAGAGCTGAGAGATCTGCGGGGTCCCTGTGACTCACCTGGATGCTACCCCGGGCACCCAGATACCCCAGTCCAGTTCCTTCGGCTCCTATGGGCTCGTCAGCAACCACAGACCAGACCGAACCCATGAAATTGGGCCTTCTCCGTCCTTCTCTCACTCGGGAGGAACGGCAACGTCGCTGGAGCAACAATCTGTGCCTCTACTGTGGAGAACCGGGGCACGTGGTGAGAACTGGTGAGAGCCAAGCTTGGTAAGCACCCACCACCCGTCAGTGGCAATGTACCAGTCTCATCAAGTACCTCTTCTCACCTCACTCTTCCGCTCTCTCTACAGCTCCTCGGCAGGAATATCCTGACTATCACCATCATTGACTCGGGCGCTTGCAATGGGTTCATTGACCAGTCTTTTGTGGGCCAACACCAGATCCCCTTGCGGCCAAAACCCCATGGAATGGTCGTACGCTTGGCAGATGGCACAACTATCAAATCAGGCGTGGTGACACACGAAACGTTCCTCTGCCTGCTACAACCCCTGACGGTCACCAGGAGCTCCTCCTTTTGGATGTCATCGCTTCCCCTCTGTACCCTATTATTCTTGGCCTACCCTGGCTGCAGGCCCATAGCCCCTGCATCAACTGGGAAACGGGGCAAAACCAAGTTCCAGTCACCCTACTGTTACCAGCACTGTTTTCTGGAGGCTAAGGAATCGGTCCCTACCTTACTCAGCCTGGATGCAGACTCCGATTCTGATGCCCGCCAGTTCCTGTCTTCCGTTTATCACACCTACCTCGATGTGTTTAGTAAAAAAGGGGCCGAACTATTGCCTTCCTATAGGGCTTATCACTGCCCTATCGAGCTCCTTCCTGGAGCCGAGGTTCCCTTCGGAAGGATCTTCCCCCTGATGGAACTGGAACTGGCGGCCCTCAAGGCCTACATAGATGAAAACCTGCAGAAGGGTTTCATCCAACCCTCCATGTCTCCTGCAAGAGCGGGGATATTCTTTGTAGAAAAGAAAGATCATACCTTGAGGCCCTGCATAGACTAGAGAGAATTGAATAAAATAACAGTAAAAAACGTTATCCTTTACCCCTGGTTCCAGAGCTGTTCCAGAGGCAGGGGCGGCAACAGTGTTCACCAAGCTGGACCTCAAGCATATAATCTTGTCCACATCTGGGAGGGCGATGAATGGAAGACCGCCTTCCGAACGCGGTTCGGACACTTTGAATATATAGTGATGCCCTTCGGGCTCTGCAATGCCCCAGCCACGTTCCAGCACTTTGTGAACGACGTGTTCAAGGACTACCTGGATCTATTCGTCATCATCTACCTAGATGACATACTGATCTTTTCTCCTACCTTGGAAGAACACCGCCAGCATGTGGCAAGTGTCCTGATCCGCCTTCAGCAGGACGGGCTTTATGCCAAGGCGGAGAAGTGTGACTTTGACGTTCAAGTATTCCCTTCCTGGATCTTATTATCTCAGTCACTGGCATCACTATGGACCCTCAGAAGGTCGCGGCCATCCTAGACTGGCTGGCCCCCACAGACAAGAAGGGAGTCCAGGGGTTCATTGGCTTCGCCAATTTCTACAGAAAATTTATAAAGTGGTCCTCAGCTATTATTACCTCAATTACTCAGCTGACCAAGCTGAACACATGCTTCTTGTGGACTGAGGAAGCCCAGGAAGCTAATGTGACCCTCAAAAGACTCTTTACCTCGGCACCCATCCTCAGGCACCCTGACCCCGCCTTGCCATTTGTCCTGGAGGTGGATGCCTCTGAAGTTGCTGTTGGAGCCGTGCTATCTCAAAGACATGGAGCTAAGGCTGCCTTACACCCTGTGGCGTTCTTCTCCCGCAAGCTAACCATTCCTGAGAGGAACTATGACGTGGGTGATAGAGAACTTCTGACCATTAAAGCCACCTTGGAAGAGTGGCGCTATCTGTTAAAAGGAGCCAGGCACCCCATCTTGATTTTTACAGACCACAAGAATTTGGAATACCTTCAGGCAGCTAAAAGACTGAGACCTCGCCAAGCCCGATGGGCCCTTTTCTTTTCACGCTTTTTCTTCCACGTCACGTACAGGCCTAGGTCAAAGAACGTCAAACCTGATGCCCTATCTGGGATGTTCTGTAAACCTGGTGAGCCTTGGCCCCCTGATACAGTCCTACATCCCAGGAATTTTCTACTGACTCAAGGGGACCTGCTGTCCCAAATCAGACAGTCCTTAGCCAAGATCCCCAGGCCTGCAGACCCCAACCTGATAACCAAAGACGGCCTACTGTGGCACGACAACAGGCTCTTTATTCCAGAGGACCAGCATCTATCGGTCTTGGCATCCTGTCATGATCACAAGCTGGTGGGACACTTCAGTGCCCGCAAAACAACCGAACTGCTCCTACGATCATTCTGGTGGCCGCGAGCAGACAAGGACTGTAGGAAATATGTCAGCTCATGCCCTATCTGTGCTCAGAACAAGAGCAGTAAGACCAAAGACTGTTACTGGAACCACTTCCTGTGCCTGAGAGGGCTTGGTCCATGATCTCGATGGATCCTATTGTTGAGCTGCCACCGTCCCAAGGTTACTCCACAGTCTTCTCTTCATGGTAGTAGACCATCTAACGAAGATGGCCCACTTCCTACCCATGAAGGGTACCCCGTCAGCCACTGATACAGCCAAGATATTTATCCGTGAGATAGTGAGGCTCATGGACTCCCAATGTCACGTACCTGGTGGAAGAGTCTGGCTTATGCAGCGGGCAACCTCCCTTACGACCCTGACTTGGGAACCCCTGGTAGAGCAGACAGGTGGCTCCGGAGTGCAGGATGGCACGAGGGTCGGACTGGGTCACCGGTGTAGATAGGAAGTCCGTTGGTGTGCTCATGCACTAAAAGCGTGGTCGTACAGCCAGGGTCATGAACTGGGCTGATGGTGCGGTACAATAAGAGCAGGCAGGCGGATGGTCGGGTCCAAGCTGGGTCGTCAACGGGCAGGCAGCAAAGGTCAGAGGATCAGGCAGGAGAGTGGTCGTAGACAAGCCGGGGGTCAGTGCAGGCAGAAATCAGCAAAGTTAGGCGAGCCGGGTCACAGGAACAGGTAATCAGATACAGGTTGCTCAGGAACACACACTAAACGCTGTAGATCAGACAGCACTTGCTGCAGGGTGCGCCTGGTTGAAATCGCGCCGATTGGTGTCATATCCAGCGCATGCGCGCACGTGAAGGGGCGCGTGCGACCGCGCACGAACACGCAAATAGCGGCCGGAAACACCATTGACTGCAGGATCTTTCCTAACATTGTCCCCCCCCAAGGGGCAGCCTCCGGATGCCCAGCCGGGCCTTCATTTTGAGGTGGTTCCTCCAGAAAGTCCTGACACGTTCCTTGGCTTGGATATGTTCCTCAGGTTCCCAAGAATTCTCTTCAGGTCCGTACTCCTTCCACTTGATCAAGAACTGTGTCACACCCCCTCTCACTCTGCAGTCGAGGATTGCCTCAATTTCATATTCTTCCTCGCCATCCACCGTAACTGGCTCAGGTGGGGCCGATCTTCTCCCCGGGAAGTAGTCCTTAGTTGCGGGTTTCAGCAGGGATACGTGAAACACCGGGTGTATCCGAAGAGAAGGAGGGAGGCTCAACTCATATACCACCCTCTTGATCTTTTTATTGACTGTGAATGGGCCAATAAACTTTGGTCCCAGCTTTCTTGAGGGGAAGGACAGTTTGAAGTTCTTCGTGGCTAGCCAAGCTTGATCGCCTGGCTGCAGGTACAGCTCCCCCCTCGCCTCCCCTTGTCGAAGGCTCGCTTGCTAGATTCCTGCGACCAGAATAATGTCTCCCGCAGGCGCTTGTTGTTCTCCACCAGGAAGTAGGGTTGCCACATCATCCCTTTAATCCAGGACACATATTAAGTTCACAGGTTCTGTGGCTGATTAAGGTGGTAATTAAACTCAATTAGTACCTTATCTGCATTAAATTAGCCTCAGAACCTGTGTAATTCATATGTGTCCTGGATTAAAGGGATGATGTGGCAACCCTACCAGGAAGGCAGCAATGTCCTGAACAGCCGGCACTGTGCTTTCAGTGACCAGATCAGGCAAGAAGGAGGGTTGGTAGCCGAGGTTCGCCCAGAAAGGTGACTGATTGGTGGCCGAGTGAACAGAGTTGTTGTAGGCAAACTCAGCTACTGGCAGCAGGGAGACCCAGTCATCCCGAGAAAATGAAGAATAGCACCGGAGATACTGCTCTAAGGTTTGGTTCGTTCTCTCCGTCTGGCCATTGGTCTGGGGATGATAAGCGGAGGAGAACGCCAACTCGATTCCCAATAGAGAGCAGAGGGTCCTCCAGACCCTAGAGGTAAACTGCACTCCTCGATCAGATACGATATTGGCCGGGATTCCGTGGAGGCGGACAATCTACCTTATGAAAGCTTCTGCAGTTTGGGTAGCCGTAGGAGTGCCCTTCATAGGGATAAAATGTGCCATCTTCGTGAGACGGTCAACTACCACAAAAATGGTGGAGAAACCTGCAGATGGGGCAGCTCTACTATGAAATCCATAGACACGTGTGACCATGGCCTCTCCGGGACAAGTAGCGGGTGTAGCAACCCCCAGGCCTTGGTCCTGTCACCCTTGTTGCGGGCACAAATGGGGCAGGCCTTCACGTACTCCTTACAGTCCTTATCCATCAGAGGCCACCAGAAGGAGCGTGCTAGTAGTTCCGCAGTCTTACGGCCCCCAAAATGTCCTGCTAATTTGTTATCATGGCATAGTTCCAGGACTGCCAGACACTGGTCGTTAAGGACAAAGACCCTTGCACCTAGCCCCCACAATCCATCATGCTGGGTCAGCCTGGGGTCCTTAGGGATGGAGGACCTGGCAAGGGACCATCTGATTTGAAAGAGAAAGTCCTCCTGGGTTAACAGGAAACTCCAGGACGGGAGAATTGTGTCTGGTGGAGGGGTTTGCCCTGTCTTGTGAAACATCCTAGAAAGGGCATCCGGTTTCACATTTTTCAACCCGGGCCTGTATGTGATGTGGAGCTGGAATCTTGAAAAGAATAGGACCCAGCAGGCCTGGCAAGATTTTATTCTCTTGGCGGTATGCAGGAATTCTAGGTTCTTGTGATCGGTATACACAAGAACCGGGTGCGTGGCTCCTTCCAGCAGGTACCACCATTCCTGCAGGGCGGCCTTAATAGCCAGCAGCTCTCTGTCTCCCAAATCATAGTTCCGCTCTGGGGGAGTCAACTTCTGGGAGAAGAAGGCAATTGGGTGAAGAGCGGCTTTGGACCCCTGTCTCTGAGAAAGTACCGCTCCCACCGATGTTTCTGAAGCGTCCACTTCCAGAATATAGGGTAGGGCAGGATCCGGATGTTTTAGGATGTATCCTGCCCTACCCTATATTCTGGGTAGGGAAGGATCCATCAGAAGTGAAGAGGCGCTTGAGTAGTTGGAATGCCTCCTGGGCTTCTGAATTCCACAGAAAGCGTGTGTTCTGCTTAGTGAGCTGGGTGATGGGGGCTATGACGGCTGAAAACCCCTTGATAAATTTTCTATAGAAGTTGGCAAAGCCAACGAAGCATTGTACCGCCATTCTGTCAGTAGGTGATGGCCACTCCACAATAGCAGAGACCTTCTGGGGGTCCATGGTGATACCAGACACAGAGAGGATGAACCCTAGGAAGGAAATACTAGAGCACTCAAATGCGCACTTCTCAGCCTTAGCATTAAGTCCATGCTGGCGCAGGTGGCTCAGTACACTTTTCACATGGTGACGGTGCTCTTCCAGGGACGAGGAGAAGATGAGAATATCATCCAAGTATACCACTATGAATAGGTCAAGGAAGTCCCGGAAGATGTCATTGACCAGATGCTGAAAGGTGGCTGGGGTGTTGCACAGTCCAAACGGCATGACCAGGTATTCATAGTGGCCAAATCATGTCTGAAAGGCCGTCTTCCACTCATCCCCCTCTCTGATACGAATGAGATAGGCCACTCTCAGGTCTAACTTTGAGAAGACCGTGGCCGCACCGAGTCTTTGAAACAGCTCTGGAACTAAAGGCAAAGGATAGCAGTTCTTAACCGTGATTTTATTGAGGTCCCGGTAGTCGATACAGGGTCTCAACGTCTTATCCTTCTTTTCAACAAAGAAGATCCCAGCCCCAGCAGGGGATGTAGAGGGTTGGATGAACCCTTTCTTCAAGTTGTCATCCAGGTACACCTTGAGGGCGGTCAGCTCCAGTTCGGAAAGGGGGTATATTCTGCCGAACGGCACCTCTGCCCCTGGTAGCAATTCAATTGGGCAATCGTAGGGCTGGTGTGGCGGCACAGCATCCACTCCCTTCTTACTAAAAACATCCAGGAATTCATGGTATTCCGTTGGGACTGCCAAGCGGATTTCCATATCGGGGTAAGGATCAGGATCGGGATCCGGGCAAGGCACCGTAAGGGCAAGCTCCCAAGGCTGTGGGAAGCAGTGGTGGCGGCAGTAGGAGGATGTAAATTGCACGTAGCCAGTGACCCAGTCGATTTGTGGGCAGTGTGCCCGGAGCCAAGGAAGCCATAGGATGATGGGGAGGAGCGGGGACGCAATGGCGTCCAGTACAAGCAGCTCCGAATGACAATCTGACGTGCGGGCTGGAATGGGGACAGTCTACTGAGTCACGGTGCCTAATTTAATGGTGGACCCATTGGCCAGGTGGATGGTCATTTGGTGGGCTTTAGGTTTAAGGGGGACCTGGTGCTGGGCTGCGAAATTCAGGTCCACTAAGCAGCTGCAGGCCCCAGAGTCTGATTGCCCAGACTGGTATGTCTCCACTGGGCAGCTGCAGAAAGACGGAAAGTCCCAAGTGGGTCTTGTGACTTGGCATGAACAGAATCTCCCCCTTAATGGGGCAGAGACCCCTATCCCGCTTGGCTGGGCAGGAACGCACCATGTGTCCAGGAGCTCCACAGTAGAGGCACAGTTTGTAGGTCATGCGACTTAGTCTCTCCTCAGAAGCAAGGACCGGGTGCCGGGAGGTGACCAACCATTTAGAGCTGCGTTCCCGTAGGCGACGGTCGATCTGAATGGCCAGATCAATTAGAGCATCCAAAGTCAGGGGAACATCCACACGAGCCAGCTTATCCTTAATTGGCTCAGAGAGGCCCAACTGGAACTGGAAACAGAGGGCTGCGGAGTTCCAGCGCCGGAATTCGGCCACATAGTCCTCCACCGTGCGGCGGCCTGCTGAAGTGCATGGAGAGCAGCTTCCACCGTAGCAGCTTGGCGCGGGGCCTCATATAGACACGCCATGGCCCGGAAAAAGCGTGCAAGAGTGGTGGTTGCTTACGGTCCCCTGGGAACCGTTCGGGAAGAGGTACTTCGGGTTCCGTAGGCAGAGTGATGAGGGTGTGATTGGATGGTGGGTCGGACCCAAGTGCGGGGGATGCAGCGAGCTCCTGGATTTGACCTTTCAGCCTCACATAATCATCTTGAAGGGCCTTCACCACCTGAGTAAGGCCGGCCAGGTGTATGTAAAGTTCAGTCGTTGGAGAGGGCCCCTGCGCAGACTCTGACATGGCTGTCTGATACTGTCACGTACCTGGTGTAAGAGTCTGGCTTATGCAGCGGGCAACCTCCCTTACAACCCTCACTCGGGAACCCCTGGTAGAGCAGACAGGTGGCTCGGAAAAAGCGTGCAAGAGTGGTGGTTGCTTACGGTCCCCTGGGAACCGTTCGGGAAGAGGTACTTCGGGTTCCGTAGGCAGAGTGATGAGGGTGTGATTGGATGGTGGGTCGGACCCAAGTGCGGGGGATGCAGCGAGCTCCTGGATTTGACCTTTCAGCCTCACATAATCATCTTGAAGGGCCTTCACCACCTGAGTAAGGCCGGCCAGGTGTATGTAAAGTTCAGTCGTTGGAGAGGGCCCCTGCGCAGACTCTGACATGGCTGTCTGATACTGTCACGTACCTGGTGTAAGAGTCTGGCTTATGCAGCGGGCAACCTCCCTTACAACCCTCACTCGGGAACCCCTGGTAGAGCAGACAGGTGGCTCGGGAGTGCAGGATGGCACAAGGGTGGGACTGGGTCACCGGGGTAGATAGGAAGTCCGTTGGTGCGCTCGTGCACTAAAAGCGTGGTCGTACAGGCAGGGTTGTGAACCAGGCTGGGGGTGCGGTACAATAGGAGCAGGCAGGTGGATGGTCGGGTCCAAGCTGGGTCATCAACGGGCAGGCAGCAAAGGTATCAGAGGATCAGGCAGGAGATTGGTCGTAGACAAGCCGGGGGTCAGTGCAGGCAGTAATCAGCAAAGTTAGGCGAGCTGGGTCACAGGAACAGGTAATCAGATACAGGTTGCTCAGGAACACACACTAAACGCTGTAGATCAGATAGCACTTGCTGCAGGTGCGCCTGGTTGAAATAGCGTTGTTTGGTGCCGTTTCTGCCGCTTGCTTGCGTGCGGACGCGCGCGTGAATGTGCACGGGTGCGCGCAAACACACAAATAGCGGCCAGAAACCCCATTGACTGCAGAATCTTTCCTAACACCCAACCAGCATCGTTTCTGACCGCGGAGTTCACTTCACTTCCAGGTTCTGGAAAGCTTTATGCTCCTCACTTGACATTGAATTGGCATTTTCTTCAGCCTACCATCCACAGACAAATGGTCAGACAGAGAGGACCAATCAGACGCTCGAACAATATCTTTGCTGCTTCTTGTCATTCTAACAAGATGACTGGGCCTCTCTGCTGCCATTAGCCAAGTTTGCTTTTAATAATACCATCCATTCAGCCACGAAACAGCCTCCATTTCTGGCCAATGACAGCTTCCACCCAACCTTCATGTTAAACCACAACCTCGAAAGTGCAGTACCCACAGTACAAGAAATTACCAAGTTCTGGGAAGAAAACAGCAATCTTCTCCAGGAAACCATGGCCCGGACCCAGGAGCATAACAAAGAGGTGTTTGATAAAGGGAGACGGGGAGAGTTGGACTTACAGCCTGGGGAAAGAGTCTAGCTTGCCACAAAGAATCTGAAACTAGCCTGCCCCTCCAAGAAGTTAGGACCCAGGTTTATTGGACCCTTCCCAGTAAAAAGGAAGATCAACAGGGTGGCCTATGAGCTGGAGCTTCCACCCTCTTTGCATGTTCACCCAGTGTTTCACGTGTCACTGCTGAAAACCGTGATTCCAAATCCTTTTCCCAGGCAGAAGACTAACCCGCCGGGTCCAATCCTGGTAGACGGCGAAGAGGAATTTGAATTGGAATCCATCCTGGACTGAAGGAAGAGGGATAACAGCATCCAGTATTTGGTGAAATGAAAGGGTTACGGCCCCGAAGAGATCTCCTGGGAACCCGAAGCCAACATCCACACGGATGGACTTATCCGATCCTTCAAGGAGAACAACCCTGCTAAGGTTGCCCGGTTGGGCATCCGGAAGCTGCCCCTTGGGGGGGGGGGGACAATGTCAGGAAACAACAGTTGCCCCTGGAATTCGGGTCGGGAAGCCTGTGCGGGCGGACCAAAATCAAGAACACGGGGACATGACCTCAAACTAACTGGGGGGAAGTTCAAAACTAATCTTAGAAAGTATTATTTTACTGAAAGGGTAGTTGATGATTGGAATAAACTACCAACAGAGGTTGTGAGACAAGGTTAATGTAAAAAAAAAAAAATTATAAAAAAAAAAATAAAAAAAAATAAATAAATAAATAAATAAAAAGGGGCAGACTCGATGGACTACTCAGTCTTTTTCTGCCATCACTTTTCTATGTTTCTATGTTTGCGTGCACCTGTGTGCGTGTGCGCCGGCATTGGTGCCCAAACGGCCCATTTAAGCGGACAGCATCCTACAATCCTGCAACCAGTGCTGTCCGTTCTGCAGCGTTTGTGTGAGTTTCTGAGCCATCTGATTATATGTTCCTGTGACCCAGCTTGTCTTGACCCTGGACACAGTATACATCTCAGCATCACAGGACACAGTACACAGCTCAGCATCACAGGACACAGTACACAGCTCAGCATCACAGGACACAGTATACACCTCAGCATCACAGGACACAGTATACAGCTCAGCATCACAGGACACAGTATACGGCTCAGCATCACAGGACACAGTACACAGCTCAGCATCACAGGACACAGTATACAGCTCAGCATCACAGGACACAGTATACAGCTCAGCATCACAGGACACAGTATACAGCTCAGCATCACAGGACACAGTATACGGCTCAGCATCACAGGACACAGTAAACAGCTCAGCATCACAGGACACAGTATACAGCTCAGCATCACAGGACACAGTATACAGCTCAGCATCACAGGACACAGTATACAGCTCAGCATCACAGGGCACAGTATACACCTCAGCATCACAGGACACAGTATACAGCTCAGCATCACAGGGCACAGTATACACCTCAGCATCACAGGACACAGTATACAGCTTAGCATCACAGGACACAGTATACAGCTCAGCATCACAGGAAACAGTATACAGCTCAGCATCACAGGAAACAGTATACAGCTCAGCATCACAGGGCACAGTATACAGCTCAGCATCACAGGACACAATATACAGCTCAGCATCACAGGACACAGTATATTGCAGCCAGTAACACAGTATGCAGCCAGTACACAGTATGCAGCCAGTACACGGGTGGGATATATTGCAGCCAGTACACAGTATACAGCCAGTACACCGTATGCAGCCAGTAACACAGTATGCAGCCAGTACACAGTATGCAGCCAGTAATAACACAGTCTGCAGCCAGTAACAAAGTATGCAGCCAGAAATAACATAGTATGCAGCCAGTAATAACACAGTATGCAGCCAGTAATTACCGAGTATGCAGCCAGTAACACAGTATGCAGCCAGTACACAGGTGGGGTATATTTCAGCCAGTACACAGTATGCAGCCAGTACACAGTATGCAGCCAGTAACACAGTATGCAGCCAGCAACACAGTATGCAGCCAGTAACACAGTATGCAACCAATAATAACACAGTATGCAGCCAGTAATAACACAGTATGCAGCCAGTAATTACACAGTATGCAGCCAGTAATAACATAGTATGCAGCCAGTAATAACGTAGTATGCAGCCAGTAATAACGTAGTATGCAGCCTGTAATTACACAGTATGCAGCCAGTAATTACACAGTATGCAGCCAGTAATAACACAGTATGCAGCCAGTACACAGTAGTAGGTACCTCAGTCAGGCCGCTCTCACACACACGGCTGGCGGGACTCACAGGCGTGCATGCTGGACACTCCCCAGCACCAGCACATCTGCCAGTCCCACCCGCCCCATGTCCTGACCAATCAGTCACTGGTTAGAGGCCAGTGACTGAGGCCAGAGCCAATCAATGTATCTGTGTGCGCCTCGGTGGTGAACACAGGTACACTTTAAAGGCTGTCTAATCAGCTTTTGGGAATCGCTGTCAGCAGACAGCAAGTGGCCCAAAAAGCCGGGACAGTGTGTACCGGCAGCCTATTTCTTTTTCTTTTTCACATGGGGGGGGGGCACATGGGCGCCCTCTATGGACCAGCTTTAGTCAAGTGGTACAGTGTGATTTAACCAACTTTCTGTTTCTGATAGTACCAAATCACTCTAATGCTCAGGTTGCATATGTTAAATATGCTATATGTCATGTCAGTAAAATTTACTAGGCTGTGTGGAGCAGGGCCGGCACTACCGCTAGGCGAACTAGGCAGCCACTTAGGGCGCACTGCCACCTAGGACGCATCCATGACTTCTGGTTTCCCCACTAATCTGGCCGGGGAACATGAGGGACTGAAGACCACCACCCTACATGGTGCTGGGGCGCCACCTGACTTGTTGCTGGTCAATCCAGAGAAAGCAGCAGTCGCAGTGGATGCCCGGCATGGGGTCTGTGGAGAAGGTTAGCAGCAGCTTGGCATGTGAGGAGGGTGACACCAAGCCAGCTCCCAGGAGTCTGAGGACAGCTGGGTGGGTGGAGGAGGTAAACACCATGTCCTGTCCCTGGTACACAGCTCCCCCTGACCTGCCAAATGCACAATTCCCTGCAGCCACATCTGCACACCTTCTACGCCCAACTGACAGCTGCCTCCTGGAAGCGCTGCTCTGCCTGACAAATCATTTCCAGGGCAGGCTGGCCACCTTGCTGACCTCATTGTATGGTGCTAGGTGACGTAGTGGCGCATGCTTCCCCATCCCTGGTGACATCATAGCAGAGGAGAACCCCGGATGGCTGGTGTGCTTCACACAGGTAATGTCACGTGCGTCCACCTGCTGGAGAACTACGAGTGCCAGCGTTTCCAAACATCCTCTGCCAGGACACTAACCCTCTTCTATTGCCCCTACTCCCCTCTGAATGTGTCATGTCTAATGTATGCTATTATATATTATATATATGTCATACTGGACACAGGGTCTCATTCCTAGGGCAGGATGCCCCTACTTGCTGTCACCTTTTTTTTGGGGGGGGGTGCAAGTAGCTGGTCTTGCCTAGGGCGCAAAATAGTCTAGCACCGGCCCAGGTGTGAAACAAAAAGCAGAATAAACTTGCTTTCTTTCAATCAAAACTACTGCTATGTGATGTGAGCTGCCTTGACTTACTATTAACTCCAAAATGAGGAGTACAAAGAGAAAAGTCGCAACATAAAATAAAAATATTACCTGAATAAAGAAAAGTTTTGGCTTCCCAACTAGTTGCTTGCAGCTTTCTCCATTGAATAGGTTAAACAGGTAATCTTCATCCATGAATTCATCATAACAGTAAAATCCTCCATCTTTCCCATGGCTTAATACAACACAAACAAAGCAACCTCTCTCACTGTGATCATCCTCGGCAACTTGAATACAGAAAAAAAATGAACTAATAAGAAGAGTAAAAAGTCAGCTAACAATTTCATAACAAACTGAAATAGTGTTATAATAAGCCTCCTGCATGAAAGCATCTGTAATGATGGTTCAAAACATGCAATAGATTTCAGCTTGGTTGTGTTATGATGATGCTGCATATGTGAGCAAAGATACACTCACTAGCTGACTATTAGTGGTATGGTATGGGGAAAGGAGGGAGTGCAGGTAAGGACAGGTTAGAAATCCTATGCCAATCTTTATTGTGCCCTAAATATAATTGTGCTGGCAGCATTGACAAGCAAGAACACTCAGTTGACTATCGGTGTCTAAGACAATGGCAGGTGACAAAGGTGTCAGAAGACGGTTGAATTTTGCCTGCATGAGGGACCACCTTTCTGTGTCTAAGGGCATCCCAACCACTTGACCTCTGGAAGGTTTTGCCCCCTTAATGGCCAGAGAATTTTTGCTATTAAGAACTGCGCTTCTTTAACTGGCAACTGCATGGTCATGCAGCACTGTATTCAAATGAAATTGATATAGTTTTTTTACACAAATAGGGCTTTCTTTTGGTGGTATTTGCACACCACTGGGGTTTTCTTTTGTGATATAAATGAGAAAAGCCCAAATATTTTGAAAAAATGTATTTTCCACCTTCTATCATAAAACATATCCAATTAAAAAAAAAAAAAGTTTCTTTATACGTTTAGGACAAAATGGATTCTGCTATACAAGAATTGCTTTGAACAGCACTTGCTAATAACCACTATTGACCTTTTACAACATGGATAGTTTCTATATAATATTTTGTATATAATTTAGTGCTTAATTAATGTCTAAAGTGCCAATGCTGTGCGTTTTAGTGCATAGTATTGTGCATACATCATAAATAATCTGTATACAAAAAGTGCAAGTGCAACATGTGCCGTAGATTTTCTATTTGTTTTGGTTTTCTTGCTTCATTCATCCATCCTAAAAAAGTCCAAAAAAAATCATCCAATATTCAATAAAAGTGCTCGTGCCGTGCCTTGTGAAAAATAAGAAGATCTTTTGGGGTATTATACCCTGCTTACCAGATCCCATTGACTTTGCACCCGTACCGTGTGGAGAAGTCAACATGCGCTTGTGGTCTATAATCCGACCCTGGATATACTGCTCCTTATCCTGTGCTTTTGTCTCCGCTCACCGTTGGTTTATGAAAGAAAGGAAAGACTCCTCATTGTGTACCTCTTTAAATCCACGTTTATTTTGCCCATAGGTAACAATTTTCCGATAGCAGACAGAAATAGTACAACACTAAGGCTGTATTCATTCCGTGACCGCCTCGAGTCAGACTGCAATCGTTTGCGTGTCACCGGGATGTAGGTTTGCATGCCTTGCGTTCCACTTACGCGTTTCGTCACTACGTAACGTCTTCAGAGGTGGAGCCCAAGGCGCGTACCACCGCCTTAAATATGTTGACAGCCCGTACGTCATTCATCATTCCCATATGTGTATGCTAAACGGAGGTTGCCCTTCCCCTTAGCTGTTTGTATTATTTCCTTCTTATATTGGGGCTTAATAAGTTCTTGGTTGAGGTTAATCTTTATAAAACTATTGTTGACCCTAGTATTATAAACCTTTATTTAGGACTATAATTAAAATAAGATTAAAAACTGTGTTAATTATAAATGGACTGATATTTATGATATTTTTCTTTGTGTCGGGAGGAGTGTTCTGTTGGAATATTTTTGGGACTAGGTATTTTCAACGTTTATATTAAAAGGTGTGTATTAAAAAGTGTATACCATTGATAAATATAAAAAAGATGTAGATATTGGAATAAAACATGAAAAAATTGAAAAAAATAAAAAATTAATAAAAAAATGAAAAAAATGAAAAAGTGAAAAAAATGAAACAGTGAAAAATAAATAATAAAAAATAAAATTGAAAAAATTATTATTGGTGGGAACATTTTTTTAAAAAATTTTTTGGGATTGCAACCTCCCTATACCATGCACATTTACAATGTTTTATTTAAAAATTGGTTATAAAACAATTTAAATCTATTTCTACATTCATCCCTTGAGGTTGTAAACTCCCTAATTCATAGATCCACCTCGTTTCGTTTTGGGATATCGCTTGTGTCATGTTTATTCCCCTCCAGTGTGTTTCTATCCTGTCTATACCACAAAATGTAAGTAGGCTGGGATTCCTGTTATGGTGGGTTCTGAAATGATTGGAGAGGCTGTGATTTCTAAATCCCTTTTTTATGTTGTTAACATGTTCTCTCAATCTCGTTGCCAATTTTCTTGTAGTTCGGCCTACATATTGCATGCCACATGGGCATGTTAACAAATAGGTAACGTATACCGTGACATGTGATCAATTTGTTTATTTCATAACTTTTCCCGGTTATGGTTGATCTGAAGTTGGTTGTCTTTCTGGTTCTGTTTTTTACTGTGGTGCAAATTATGCATTTCCCCACAGGAATAGAACCCTTTCAAGTTTCCAAACATTTTTTGCTTAGTTGGTGGTACTGGTATATTATGTACCACCCTGTCTCTCAAATTTCTCGTTTTTCGGAACCATAACCGGGAAAAGTTATGAAATAAACAAATTGATCACATGTCACAGTACACGTTACCTATTTGTTAACATGCCCATGTGGCATGCAATATGTAGGCCGAACTACAAGAAAATTGGCAACGAGATTGAGAGAACATGTTAACAACATAAAAAAGGGATTTAGAAATCACAGCCTCTGCAATCATTTCAGAACCCACCATAACAGGAACCCCAGCCTACTTACATTTTGTGGTATAGACAGGATAGAAACACACTGGAGGGGAATAAACATGACACAAGCGATATCGATCTTTAGTGAGACCTCACTTAGAATACTGTGTCCAGTTCTGGAGACCTCACTTACAAAAAGATATTGATAAAATAGAACGAGTTCAGAGACGGGTAACAAAAATGGTGAAAGGTCTGGGGGATAAAACATATCAAGAGCGACTTCAGGAACTTAATATGTACAGTCTGGAGGAAAGAAGGGAGAGGGGAGACATGATTGAAACCTTTAAATATATCAAGGGGGTGAATAAGGTTCAGGAGGGCAATCTTTTCAATATGAAGCCAAAATCAAGAACACGGGGACATGACCTCAAACTAACTGGGGGGAAGTTCAAAACTAATCTTAGAAAGTATTATTTTACTGAAAGGGTGGTTGATGATTGGAATAAACTACCAACAGAGGTTGTGAGACAGTCAACAGTAAATGGCTTCAAACATGCTTGGGATAAACATAAATCCATAGTCAGACAACAAGGTTAATGTAAAAAAAAAAATAAATAAAATAAAAAGGGGCAGACTCGATGGACTACTCAGTCTTTTTTCTGCCGTCACTTTTCTATGTTTCTATCCCAAAATGAAACGAAGTGGATCTATGAATTAGAGAGTTTACAACCTCAAGGGATGAATGTAGAAATAGATTTAAATTGTTTTATAACCAATTTTTAAATAAAACATTGTAAATGTGCATGGTATAGGTAGGTTGCAATCCCAAAAAATTAAAAAAAAATTTCCACCAATAATATTTTTTTCAATTTTATTTTTTATTATTTATATTTCACTGTTTCATTTTTTCATTTTTTTCATTTTTTTTCACTTTTTCATTTTTATTGTATATTTTCTATTTTTATTTTTATTTATGTTTTATTTTTTGTTTTTATTTTATTATTATTTTTTTTTTTTTTTTTTATTATTTTTTTTATTATTTTTTTATTATTTATTTTTTATTTTATTTTATTTTTTCATTTTTTTCATTTTTTCATTTTTTCATTTTTTTATTTTTTTATTTTTTTAAATTTTTTCATGTTTTATTCCAATATCTACATCTTTTTTATATTTATCAATGGTATACACTTTTTAATACACACCTTTTAATATAAACATTGAAAATACCTAATCCCAAAACAGAACACTCCTCCCGACACAAAGAAAAATATCATAAATATCAGTCCATTTATAATTAACACAGTTTTTAATCTTATTTTAATTATAGTCCTAAATAAAGGTTTATAATACTAGGGTCAACAATAGTTTTATAAAGATTAACCTCAACCAAGAACTTATTAAGCCCCAATATAAGAAGGAAATAATACAAACAGCTAAGGGGAAGGGCAACCTCCGTTTAGCATACACATATGGGAATGATGAATGACGTACGGGCTGTCAACATATTTAAGGCAGTGACACGTGCCTTGGGCTCCACCTCTGAAGACGTTACGTAGTGACGAAACGCGTAAGTGGAACGCAAGGCATGCAAACCTACATCCCGGTGACACGCAAACGATTGCAGTCTGACTCGAGGCGGTCACGGAATGAATACAGCCTTAGTGTTGTACTATTTCTGTCTGCTATCGGAAAATTGTTACCTATGGGCAAAATAAACGTGGATTTAAAGAGGTACACAATGAGGAGTCTTTCCTTTCTTTCATAAACCAACGGTGAGCGGAGAGAAAAGCACAGGATAAGGAGCAGCATATCCAGGGTCGGATTATAGACCACAAGCGCATTTTGACTTCTCCACACGGTACGGGTGGAAAGTCAACGGGATCTGGTAAGCAGGGTATAATACCCCAAAAGATCTTCTTATTCTTCACAAGGCACGGCACGAGCACTTTTATTGAATATTGGATGATTTTTTTTGGACTTTTTTTAAGATGGATGAATGAAGCAAGAAAACCAAAACAAATAGAAAATCTACGGCACATGTTGCACTTGCACTTTTTGTATAGAGATTATTTATGATGTATGCACAATAATATGCACTAAAACGCACAGTATTGGCACATTGGCACTTTAGACATTAAGCACTAAATTATATACAGAATATTATATAGAAACTATCCATGTTGTAAAAGGTCAATAGTGGTTATTAGCAAGCGCTGTTCAAAGCAATTCTTATATTACATTCCATCCTATTGTACACTTTGGTGCACATAGGCTACAGCAGCAGCAATATTTAGATCACAGCACTGTGGCACGTATTATACCAATTCTGCTATATGTCTTTGGTAAAAAAAATCCCAATAAGTGTATATTGTTTGTGTGAAAGTTATAGCTTCTACAAGCTATAGTATATACAGTTGAGTTCAAAATAATAGAAGTCAGACATCACTAGCCTCATCAATCACTGTTTTTGGTAGAAATTCTATTTCTACATGGCAAATAATTTACTAGCAGGTGTAGTAGAGTAATAGAAATCCAACAGACCCAACAGTCATGACATGCATGCTGCTGATTCTGTGTAATCTAATCACTAATTGAAAGGGGCATGTTCAATATAATAGCAGTGTGGAGTTCAATTAGTGAGGTCATTCATTCTTTGAAAAACAGGTGGCAATTATTGCCCTTATTTAAGGAAGGAAGTCAGCAAATGTTGTACATGCTGGTTACAGTGCATTTCTCTCTGAAATTCAGAGGAAAATGGGTCGTTCCAGACATTGTTCAGAAGAACAGCGTACCTTGATTAAAAAGTTGATTGGAGAGGGGAAAACAAATAAACAAGTGCAGAAAATGATAGGCTGCTCAGCTAAAATGATCGCAAATGATTTAAAATGGCAACCAAAACCTGAAAGGCGTGGAATAAAGCGAAAAACTACCATTCAAATTGATAGAAGAATAGCCAAAATGGCAAGGACTCAGCCAACAATCAGCTCCAGGAAGATCAAAGAAGGTCTAAAGTTACCTGTGAGTACTGTTAGAATTAGAAGATGCTTATGTGAAGCCAAGCTATCTGCAAGAAGCCCCCGCAAAGTCCCACTGTTGAAAAAAAGACGTGTGCTGAAGAGGTTACAATTTGCCAAAGAGCACATTGACTGGCTTAAAGAGAAATGGCGCAACATTTTGTGGACTGATGTAAGTAAGATTGTTCTTTTTAGGTCTAGTGTCCGGAGACAGCTTGTCAGACGACCCCCAAACACTGAATTCAAGCCACAGTACACTGTAAAGACAGTGAAGCATGGTGGCGCAAGCATCATGATATGGGGATGTTTCTCATGCTATGGTGTTGGGCCTATTTATCGCATACCAGGGATCGTGGATCAGTTTGAATACATCAGAATACTTGAAGAGGTCATGCTGCCTTACGCTGAAGAGGAAATGCCCTTGAAATGGGTGTTCCAACAAGACAACGACCCCAAACACACCAGTATACGTGCAACATCTTGGTTCCAAACCAACAGGATTGACGTTATGGAGTGGCCAGCCCAATCCCTGCATCTTAATCCAATAGAAAACTTGTGGGGTGACATCAAAAATGCAGTTTCTGAGGCAAAACCAAGAAATAGAGAAGAACTGTGGAATGTAGTCCAATCATCCTGGGCTGGAATACCTGTTCACAGGTGCCAGAAGTTGGTTGACTCCATGCAACACAGATGTACAGCAGTTCTCATAAACAGTGGTTATACAACTGAATATTAGTTCAGTGATTCAAAGGAAAGCAAAATCTTCAAACATTTTCGGTTTATACAGCGAATGTTTGAGTTTGTAAAGAAGAATGCAAACACTGTTATTTTTTTTAACAGTCTAATATTCACTTTTCTAAATTTTTTTTAGAGGAACAACACAAATTTGATATATTTTTCTTCATGTTTTCATTTGGAATAGAATGTGTAGTGTTCCCAATGCATTTGTGTGTATGGAAATAAAAGCTATTAGAAGGATTTTGAGCTTTACAACTGTACACTGGAATTTATTCAGCTATAGACACTATACTGTAATGGCGGTGATCAGCAACTTACAGTGGGACAGTATTAGGCTGACGGGGAATCTGGCGCTAACAGACACTATATGGGAAGGCCACTGACACTGAAGTCACTAGTGACACTAATACAGTGATCAGTGATAATACTGCACACCAACACTGTACTAATGACACTGGCTGGGAAGGGGTTAATATCTAGGGGCAATCAAGTGGTAACTATGTGCCTAATAATGTGTAATGAGTGCTGCTTTTGCTTTTTGATCTGGCTATTTTTTCCAACTGCCTTTTCAGGGAGAAGAAACAGTCAGATCCCTGTTCCTATGCACACAGTGTTCATAATGAACAAGTACACCCAAGACAGGGTGTCACAGGAATAACAATTAAACACATTTTTAACAAAGTGAGGAGTGGTTACAACGTCTAACAATGTTTTTATTGCTGTTGCTGCCTTCCTGTACTTGGACACCCATAACAGAAATAGGTGGTGCGGCATTACCAGGAAAGGAAGGCGCAGACCTCAATAAAAACATTGTAGAGAAAGGAAGGGTTAGTGACTCTAAGCTTTTAAAGAAAACTCTATTCCTAGCCATGGAGATTTTTTTCACTTCCTGTCAGATACACCCTTTGTAGGGTTAGCTGTAAGGACCCCCTATTCCTCAATACCACATAATGAAAGAACAGTGGCTAAAAAGATTTTTAAAGCAAGTAGAGATTACTGAAATGAGCATACTATGTCTACTCTTTCATTTTTAGCTTTATATAAACAAAACGTTTTTTTATTCCAAGAGTACTAGTTCAGGGTACAGGTACACGATTCTTTGATGTGCACAACCTGTGCTTTGTCCTAGGGCAAACCTTCAAATTGGGAGTGAGTGGGAACAGGAGATTTTTGACAGAGATGACTTGTCAATGTATCTGTGCTATGTTTTAGCATGGAACAGGTACATAGATGACATCTTTTCAAGTACAGAAGGTCTGTTAGATGAGTTTATTACTACTATGAATTGTAATGATCAGAACTTAAAGTGGTTGTAAAGGCAGAAGGTTTTTTTTTATCTTAATGCATTCTCTGCATTAAGATAACAAACCTTCTGTGTGCTGCAGCCTCCCTACCCCCCTAATACTTTCCTGAGCCCTATCTCTATCCAGCGATGTGAACGAGTGCCTCAGCCGTCTGGGACTCTCCCTTCTGATTGGCTGAGACACAGCAGCAGCACCATTGGCTACCCCTGTTGTCAATCAAAGTCAGTTAGCCAATCAGGAGAGAGAGGAGGCTGGCCGAACAACGGCTCGGGTGCCCCCATAGCAAGCTGCTTGCTGTGGGGGCACTCGACAGGAGGGAGGGGCCAGGAGCGCCAGCGACAGACCTGAGAAGAGAAGGATCTGGGCTGCTTTGTGCAAAACCATTTCACAGAGCAGGTAAGCATAATATGTTTGTTATTTTTAACCAAAATAGTATCACTTTTAAGTTTATATTTGTGACAGATAGAGTTAGTATCTCCTTCTTGGATATCAACATCTGTAAAAACAGTGAGGGTGGATTATACACCTAAATACATATAAAAACCCACAGCGGGAAATAAAATAAAAGGCATCTATCAGCTATCTGAAACATTTGATTCAAAGTTTGCCCTATGGACAATAGCACTGAGTTCAGAGGAACTGTACCAAGGAAAGTGATTTTCAGGAGAAGCAAATAGGTTGAGACATAAACTACAAGCAAGGGGAAAAAATAACTCATATGCTAAAATGATCAAAAACAAATATAATCATTCAGGCAAAAGCAGCGCTCTTCTGGTGTATTCCGCACCATACTTTAAAATAGTCCACAATAATTCAAAGTTGTCACACCCTGTGACAGGTGAGTCCAATGAATAACTTCCTCCACTGAGTGCTATTTGGGGATTTAACTGGTATATGGGTCCGCAAAGCCTTCACCACACCTCGTGAGAAACCGCTCCCCTCAAAATTTAAGCTCACCAGATTCTCTATAATATTACACCTATGTCTGCAAGACACTCCAGTAAAGTCTGTAGCCCATCCCACAGGATTTGATGTAAGCTTATCAAATTATACATACTGTGGGGCAAACAACTGTCCGAATTCGGATGACAGCAAACCAAATAGAACAAGTTCACAACAGCCAGCTATATACTTAATGTATACTCTTTTGGGTGTGTACACAGGAGCTGGGATACTTGCTGTCTTGCTAATAACTATAAACTTGGATAATATTGACTTGAAAGAAGGGCTGACAAAAGAGAATCATTTTGAAAGAAAACATTTGCAACAGTTAGGCATCTTCAAGATAAAAGACAAGCTCTTCTTATTCCTCTAAGAATGTGGAGTAGTTTTGAACAAGTATTTCTTGTTGGAGACTTCCCAAAGCAGCATTAACCAATTTTGCAACAATCATAGTTTTTCTTTTTTGGATGCCTTACCCAACTGAGCTTGTTGTGTTTTTCTTATTTCCTGCAATTTGGGGCATGGTCAATGTCATATGGCAGACACAAACCAACTATACAGAGACGGGTGGAGGATCCCAATCTGGTGTGAATCTATTAGGACTGAGATATGATCAAAGGCATAATACTATAGAGAATCTGGTGAGTGTAAACTCTGAGGGGAGCCGTTTCTCACGAGGTGTGGTGAAGGCTTTGCAGACCCATATACCCGTTTAATCCCCAAGGAAGGGGATTCATTGGACTCACCTGTCACATGGTGTAACAACTTTGAATTATTGTGGACTATTTTAAAGTATGGTGCAGAATACACCAGAAGAGCGCTGCTTTTGCCTGAATTATTATATTTGTTTTTGATCATTTTAGCATATGAGTTATTAATTGTTTATTATATTATAGTGGCAGCTTTTTATGATTTCACATTGTGATTCCCCATAAGCGCTGGATGAGTGATTTATTAGCTTTTGTGGGGGAATACAAAGATAATTGTTAATTCAAGCATACAAAAGAATGAAAAATATCTACCATAATAATAAGGGTTAACCTGCACGACGTACTCATAGAAATATGGAAAACAATAAATCTTATTTTATCAGGTTCACTTCCACATTTTCAAGCTAAAACAAAGAAGTGAAGAGTATTTCAAAAATACATTTTTGAAAGGAGTTGAATCTATTTCCCAATATTTCCCAGACTTCCCAACAATTACGTTTAGAAAGGCTAAATTGCGCAGATATAATTACTTTAAGTAAACATGTATGCGAGAAGAAAAAAAACACTTTGTAAATATCCAGACACATACTCTTGCCAGAAATGCATTTTTAGTAAACTTTTAACAGTGGAGTGTAGGTTTTTAATAGTTATTGATTTACAAGAAACTTAGTAATAGTTTTATGTTATAAATTATGTTAGTGTATAAGTAATCACCTCTATCTATACACGGCATGCCTAATATATACTGAGACATCTGATCTCATTGTTCTGTGGGAAGCTGGGAACATCTGATCTCATTATTCCATAGCTTCCAACTGTCCCTGATTTCAGAGACTGCCTCTGATTTGGAACAAAGTCCCTCTCTGTCCCTCTTTCCTCCTCATTTGTCCTTTATTTTGGCCTGATCTATATAGTTGTATATAAAATGCACTTTTTATGTTTCATAAAGTGTTTCCCAGTGCTAAACCTTTCATCCAATTTCTAAATGGCTGCATCTGTAAATTTAAAAAGCCAATATAAAGGAATAATAATGGTCAAAAGAATGTAATTCTCCTTTAAGATGGCGTGGCAGGGGGGTGTCCTATGCCTACATACTTTTGCTAATAGGTGTCCCTCATTCCCATCTCAAAAAGTTGGAACGTATGTTATTCTGTGAGGAGTTGGGAATGCGGCTTAAACCGGTTTTAACTAGTTTTGGAGCTCCTATATATATATATATATAGCTGGAAACAACAGACTATTTGAGTTTCATACAGAACTAATGGATCAAGCGGACTGTCGCTTCCAGGAATGTCTAATGAAATTGTGAACTCCCCTAGACTTAATAATACAGTATTTATCTGTAATACATCTTTACACCAAGCAAAGTAAATTCCTTTTATTATTATACTTATGAGTTGTCCGAAATGATTGTACCACATCCTCATATATGAAAGGTTAAACATAGGAACTTGGAAGTAAGAAAGTTTAAGCCTTTATTACAGTGGGTAAAATCATTGCATTACTATGCTTATTCATCAAACACAATGAGAATTGTAAGACACAAGAAATTATTTATATGCTTACATGCCCTTGCAGCATGATCTATGTTGGAATCGGGCTTTGGGTCATATTTACTGTATGTTATATCATGTAACATGATGTCCCCTGCGGCAAAGCATTTTATTTTGAAACATCATAGTAACTTTGAGGGATTACATTTTATCATTTTACAAGCAGCATGTTTGGGGCAGTGCGGTGAGCGGTGTATACACAGCACCTACATCGCCCCTGCCATTGAAAACCATGGGCAGTGCTCCTGAAGCTCCTGCACGCCGCCTCAGAAGCGCAGCCCTTGTGGGGGGTTAAAAGCGACGTGCTCCCGTCTGCATAGAGGCGCCATACCGACTCTATAACAGCGGAAAAGCCCAGCTGAAAGTAGAGGCGCTTAACCATTGGCCCCACGTTTTTGGGCGTTTTTTACAGCTCTCCATGTTATTCAATGGCCCTCCAAAAACACAAACGTTTTTGAGCAGTAGCCTGGCAGGCCAGGAAAGGGGGTGGGGACAAGCGAGCGCCCCCCCCCCTCCTGGACCAGGCCGCATGCCCTCAACATGGGGAGTATGGGTGCTTTGGGGCAGGGCATCACAGCCCCGCCCCAGGATGTGACATCATAAGGGTGGGGCTCAGGATGACGTCAGCGGGTGGCCCCGCCCCATGCCAATATAAGGCAACTGCGCAGCACGGACCCGGCATTCGAGTGGGAGAGAGCGGCGAGTCAACATCTCCAAAAGAGAAGAGAAGAGCTGAGGGAGAAGCCAGCCGAGGAGACAGCGGCAGAAGACAGAAGATCACTCAGAAGACAGAAACTCCGCAAAAGACCCCTCAGAAGACCTCACAAAAGAGCTGAAGAAAGAAGACGACGGAGAGGGAGAAGAGAGGGGAGAAGACACAGGAGCTGATTTAATAAAATATTTTAAAAAGCTGTGTAGTGTGTTTTTTTTTTCAGGTGAATGGGTAGGGGTAGGTTGTACCCCATACTCATTAACATAGGGTGGGGGGGCAGTATCTGGGGGCCCCCTTGTTAAAGGGGGCTTCCAGATTTCGATAAGCCCCGCTCGCAGACCCCGACCACCAACAGCCAGGGTTGTCGGGAAGAGGTTTTTGTCCCTATCAACATGGGTACAAGTTGCTTTGGGGTGGGGGGCCCCAAAGCACCCATACTTCCCATGTTGAGGGCATGCGGCCTGGTATGGTCCAGGAGGGGGGGCGCTCACTCATCCCCACCCCCTTTCCTGGCCTGCCAGGCTACGTGCTCGGATAAGGGTCTGATATGGATTTTGGGGGAGACCCTATCCCGTTTATTCGGTTTGGGGGTTCCTCTTAAAATCCATGCCAGATCGAAGGGCCTGGTACCTCTCGGGGGGGAACTCCACGCAAATTTTTGCGGGGGTTCCCCTTCAAGATGATCCTTAGCACGCAAGTCGGATCATGATCCGACTTGTGGTGCGACTTCTATTCAAATCAATGGGCTCCCATAGGGAACCATTGATTTTGCATAGATGCAGAGAAACGCCGCAGAAAGCTGGCCCGGAAAAATGTGCATTGATGTCAATGCATAACGCTGATAAAATCGCGTTTGACGTTACTACTCGTTTTTTCAATACGCCCATGTGTATGAGGCCTTAAGATGTTCTATATCACAATGGCTAAATCTGTGTCTGTAGTGCATGTTTAAACCTAATACCATAAATAATAACATGTTATTAGATTCTTACTCCAGGAGCATACAATGAGTTTGGCAATTCTAGAGAAATGCTTAAATAATGTATTACAATTTAACTAAACCCATTCGATTTTAGTTGACTAAAATGTATTGGAGATTTTATTAGACTAAAATATGACTACGACTAAGGCTCCATTCACATCAATGCATTTTGCTTTTCAGCATTTTTTTCACTGCTTTTTGCTGTGCTTTCCTCGTTTTTTTACTGTGACTTTGCCGCAATTTGCGTTTTTTCATACTTAACCACTTACCAACCAAGCCTGTTTTTTTGGGTTTTGCGCAGCGGTCTTCCAAGCGTGCTTTTTTTTAAATAAATTCAGTTTTTTTAGTTAAAAAATAAGAAAACAGTAAAGCTAGGCCATTTTTTTTCCATATTGTGAAAGATAATGTTACGCCGAGTAAAATGATACCCAACACGTCATGCCTCAAAATTGCGTCAAACTTTGCAACTTAAAAATCTCCATTGGCGACGTTAAAAAAATTCTACAGGTTAGCAGTTTTGTGTTACAGAGGAGGTCTAGTGCTAGAATTATTGCTCTCGCTCTAACGATCACAGCGATACCTCACATGTGTGGTTTGAACACCGTTTTCATATGCGGGCGGGACTTACGTATGCGTCCGCTTCTGCACGCGAGCTCGCGGGGACGGGACGCTTTACATTTTTTTTTAATTATTTATTTTGCTTTTTACTTTTTATTTTTACATTGTTCTTTTTTTTTTAAAAAAAAATTGATCACTTTTATTCCTATTACAAGAAATGTAAACATTCCTTGTAATAGAAAAAAGCATGACAGGTCCTCTTAAATATGAGATCTGGGGCCAAAAAGTCCTCAGATCTCATATTTACACTCAAATGCAAAAAAAAAAAAAAAAAAAAATTGAAAAAAATGACAGAACAAAAAAAAAAAAAACGGTCCCTTTAAGACCGTTGGGTGGACGTGACCTCTGACGTCATTTCCGCCCTGCCGTACTATGGAGCCGGGTGAGCGGCTGAGGGGAGAGGATCGGATCATCTCCGCCGCTGCCGGCGGGTCCGGTAAGCGGCGGAGATGACCGGAAAGCGGTGGGGGGGGCACCTCTCCTGCCGCTGATAAAAGTGATCTTGGGGCGAAGACAACTTTTATCCTCTTCAGAATCGCCGGCTGAAAAAAAACGATATCTGAATGGTGCCTGCAGCTGCAGGCACCATTCAGATATCACCACTGAAAGCTAAGGACGTATATACACGCCTTTGGTCATCAAGTGGTTAATTTTCTTTTATAATTTTTTTTTTGGGGGAAAATGTTGTTGCTAGGCAGATTTACAACGCAAAATGCAATTTGCAGCAAAATCGCGGTAAAAACGCAGCACTTGCGTTTTTCTAGCATGCCCATTGAAGTCTATAACATGCAAAATGCTGCTTTTTGCATGAAAAAAAGTCCCTGACCCTTTCCAAAAACACAGAGGCACAAAAAAGCATTGATGTGAACATGTTCCATAGGAACACGTTAAAAAAATTCCCTGCATTTCTGCAAACTGCAAAATGCATCAAAAAAACGCACTAGTGTGAATGGAGCCTAAAATGGCATTTTAGTCAAAAGACTATGACTAAAACAAAATCAAAATTTGACATCATAATTAACACTGTTAAGCAGGAATACTGACCTCCTTTCATTACTTCACATACTCTTTCAGCTGTTGGATTGTTCTCAATTATTACTTGGAATCCAAAACTTTCAAAGACCCCTCTGAGTGATTCGACATCTTTTTTGGTACCTGGTCGGTCTCCTGTTTTTAGGTTTTCTCTTAAAATGAGCTCTTAGAAAAACATTAAGAAATAAAAAAAAATAACATAAAAGTACATTTCAGCCCAGGAAATATTGTAAATCATTATATATGATAGTATATAGTATACAGCGGGTAAAATAAGTATTGAACTCGTCACTATTTTGTAGGTATATATATGTCTAAAGGTGCTATTGACTAGGGGGTCTACAGGACGGGTTATATACCCAGCCCACATATATAGCAATACTTAGATTATTGTATGTAGCAAGGAAACTAATAGCGAGAATGTGGATGTCCCCACGTGCACCGACGAGTAAGCAGTGGATCCAAACAGTGAACTCTATCCTTATTAGGGAAAAGAATGCATATAAACATAGAAAGGCACAGGGAAAGTTTGAGAAAATATGGCAGGCCTGGCTGGAAAGCCCAGAGGTGGCGCCACATCAGCTTGTAAAGGACAAAATACTATACTCTTAAAGATGCCCGGAAAATTAGAAAGGAAAATAATACAAACTTCTTCGTATCTCAGAGTACAAGTGGTGGAACAAGTACCTATTACATTTAATATTACTTCTGCATATGCTCCAGAAAGGGTTAATGTGTTAATGGTTAGTTTGATGGTTTGGTGAGATATAGGAGAGAAAGGCATGATATGCTTCAAGTGTTCGTATATGTTGATAATGTATACAAGTTTAACCACTTGCTGGCCGCCGATCGGCATCTGACGGCGGCAAAGTGGCTCGTTCCCGCAAATCGCCGTCATACGACGGCGGCTGCGGGAACGAGTTTAGTGAGCGCGCGCGTGCCGCCGGAGGTGCGCCCACGCGCTCACTGTGTTCGGGGAGGGCCAGGGAGCGGGTGCGGCGGCTTCGATTGCCGCCGGCTACCCGCGATGGCCCCCCCGGAGCGAAGGAGCGGAGGTCCGTGTATGTAAACACGGACCTCCGCTCTGTGTGAGGGGGAAGGGCTGTGATCACAGCCTTCCTGTACGTGAAGGCTGTGACCACTTCCCTTCCCCTATTAGGGCAGTCCCCATACAGTTAGAACACGCCCAGGGAACATAGTTAACCCTTAGAGCGCCCCCTGCAGGTTAACCCCTTCACTGCCAATGGCATTTACACAGTAATCAGTGCATTTTTATAGCACTGATCGCTGTATAAATGCCAATGGTCCCAAAAAAGTGTCAAAATGGTCCGACATGTCCGCTGAAATATCGCAGTACCGCAAAAAAATCGCAGATCGCCGCCATTATTAGTAAAAAATAAAAAAAAATAAAAACCCCAAAAATGAATTCTCATCATCCGTAAACGCGACCACTTTTGTGCAAACCAATCAATAAATGCCGATTGCCATTTTTTTTTTATCGCAAATATGAGGAAGAATATAAATCGGCCAAAAAAGGTGAAAAAAATGTTTTTTTATATTTTTTTTTGGATTTGTATTTTAGGAAAAAGTAAGAAATTTGGGTTATTTTGCAAAATTGTTGCTCTTCTTTTGTTTATAGCGGCGATCAGAAATGACGCAGAGGTGATCAAATACCACCAAAAGAAAGCTCTATTTGTGGGGAAAAAAGGACGCAAATTTCGTTTGGGTACAACGTCGCACGACCGCGCAATTGTCAGTTAAAGCGACGCAGCGTCGAATCGCAAAAAGGGCTCCGGTCCTAAAGCTGGAAATCCTTCCGGGGCTGAAGTGGTTAACATGTCTTATGTCAAAATGCCATGCGAACCATGTATATGTACACTTTATTGAAAGGTTTTGTACCTGTGTCTTTCTCTCAATAAAGCCTTTTCTTTGATTAAAAAAAAAAAAAAAGGTGCTATTGACAATACATTTTCAACCCATGTCAGTAACAACCCATGCATACAAATAAACCAAAACAAAGAAGTTCAGAAATTAGGTTTTGTGTAATGAAATTGAATGACACAGGAAAAAAAGTATTGAACACGCTAAATTAAACATATTAAATACTTTGTACAAAATCCTTTGTTGGTAATGACAGCTTCCTGTATGGAGTCACTAGTCGCATGCATTGCTCAGGTGTGATTTTGGCCCATTCTTCCACACAAAAAGTTCTGTGGGCCTTTTCTATGAACTCTGATCTTTAGTTCTTTCCATAGAATTTCTATTTGATTCAAGTTAGGTGATGGGCTGGGCCTTTCTAGCAGCTTTATTTTCTTTCTTTGAAACCAATTGAGAGTTTGCTTGGCTTTGTGTTTGGGATTATTGTCTTGCTGAAATGTCCACCCTTGTTTCATCTTCATCATCCTGGTAGATGGCAGCAGATTTTTATTAAGAAAGGCTTTTACATTTTTCCATTCATCCTTCCTTCAAAGATTTGCAGTTTTGCCAGTACTGTCATAGGGTTGCCACATCATCCCTTTAATCCAGGACACACATTCATTACACAGGGGTTCTGTGGCTGATTAAGGTGGTAATTAAACTCACTTGGTGCCTTATCTGCATTAAATCAGCCTCGGAACCTGTGTAATTCATATGTGTCCTGGATTAAAGGGATGATGTGGTAACCCTAGTACTGTATGCTGAACAGCCCCACACCATGATGTTCCCACCTCCACACTTCACTGTTGTTGTTATGGTGTTTTTGGGTTGATGTGCAGTGCTATGTGCCCTCCAAATAGGGTTGCCACATCATCCCTTTAATCCAGGACACATATGAATTACACGGATTCTGAGGCCAATTTAATGCAGACAATGCCCCAAGTGAGTTTAATCAGCCACAGAACCTGTGTAATTCATTTGTGTCCTCGATTAAAGGGATGATGTGGCAACCCTACCTCCAAACATGATGTGTATTATAGCATCCAAAGAGTTCAGTTTTGGTCTCATCTGACCAGACTATATTCACCCAGTATTTCACAGGTGGGTCTAAATGTTGTGCAGCAAACTTTAACCACTTCAGATCTGCGCTACCACTTGTACAAGAGCCAAGTGTAAGGGGACCCGGGTCCTGCCCTAGGGGACATGTATCAATGCAAAAAGAAGTTTTGAAATTGATTGTTTTTTCAGGAGCAGTGATTTTAATAATGCTTAAAGTGAAACAATAAAGATGAAATATTCCTTTAAATATCGTGCCGGGGGGGGGGGGGGGATGGTCCCTTAGTCTGCCTGCAAAAGGGCGCACCTCTGTGATGTTTAGAACATAGCCAGAGCGAAATTTGTCATTTATTATCGCAGCTGTAATGTATTGCCAGCTCCCAGCAATATACATAAAAATCACTGAAAAAAATTGCGTAGGGCCCCCCACCCCCCCAGTCCAAACCAGGCCCTTCGGGTCTGGTTTGGATTTTTAAGGGGAACCCCGCACCAAAATTTAAAAAATTGACGTGGGGTCCCCCTAATATCCAAACCAGACCCTTATCCGAACATGCAACCTGCCAGGCCAGGATACACTTTAACCACTTCCCGACCGCCGTATGCAGAATGACGGCCAGGAAGTGGCTGAGTTATCCTGACTGGACGTCATATGACGTCCTCAGGATAACAAGCCGCCGCGCGCCCGGCTGCAGTATACTGCAGGTCAGTCCTATTGAGTCGGTGAAGGACCGGCAGTAAGACGTATGCCGCCAGCCCTTCACCAATTTCACATAGGACCGGACCGTCCAACGTACAAGCCTATTCCCAGACCAAACCTATAATCCCCCTGGGGTGCAGTTAAAAAATTTAAAACCACGCCCCAAGGGGAATTTTTAGGTTTGGTCTGGGCTTCCCGGACCAAACCTGACCCCCCCACCCCCCGGGATGCGTTAAAAAAAGTCACTAAAAATACATATAACGACCCTCGACCGTTATGTAATGTCGACGC
>BLSH010115771.1:92962-108361 GCA_018402905.1 Glandirana rugosa
AAAAGAGGTAGTGACCACCCGTGACTACTCCGATGTGACTGCCCGTGACTACACCGTCATGACTAACCGTGACTACTCTGCCGTGACTACCCCGTCAGTGTAGCCTCATCAGTGCCCACCAGTGATGGAGAAAATTTAGTTATTTACAAAGTTTTGTGACAAAAATAGAGAATTTTTTTTTTTTTCAAAATTTTCGGTCTTTTTTTAATTTGTAACGCAAAAAATAAAAACCGCAGGGGTGATCAAATACCACCAAAAGAAAGCTCTATTTGTGGGAACAGAATGATAAAAAATCTGTTTGGGTACAGCGTCGCACGACCGCGCAATTCTCATTCAAAGCGCAACAGCACTGAAAACTGAAAATTGGTCTGGTAGTAAAGTGTTCTAAGTGCATAGTATTGAAGTGGTTAATCAGCCACAGAACCTGTGTAATTAATTTGTGTCCTGGATTAAAGGGATGATGTGGCAACCCTACCTCCAAACATGATGTGTATTATAGCATCCAAAGGGTTCAGTTTTGGTCTCAACTGACCAGACTATATTCACACAGTATTTCACAGGTGGGTCTAAATGTTGTGCAGCAAACTTTAACCACTTCAGATCTGCGCTATAGCCGATTGACATCCTCCCCTTTTGTGCGCTCCAGGCACGCTCTCGCAGCCGCCGCGCGCTGTGTGAGCGTGCCTGTGGGTTAAGTGGACTCGATGTCCGCCGGAGACCCGCGATCCCTTTACAGAGAGCCAGAACGGGGGAACCACCGATGTAAACACGGCGGTTCCCCGCTCTGTGAGGGGGGCATGACAGATCTACTGATCTCTGTGATCCCTCGGGATCAGTAAGATCTGTTATGTCCCTGTCAGCCCCGCCCCCACACAGTTAGAAGACATACAGGGAAGACATTTAACCCCTTGATCGCCCCCTTAGTGTTAACCCTTTCCCTGGCAATGACATTTATACAGTAATCAGTGTCTATTTTTAGATCTGGTCGCTGTATAAATGTCATTGGTCCCAAAAAAGTGTCAAAAACGTCAGACATGTCCTCCACAATATCGCAGTCCCGATAAAAATCGCAGATCACTGCCATTACCAGTAAAAAATAAATAAATAATAAATAGTTTGTAGGCGCTATAACTTTTGCGCAGCCCAATCAAAATACGTTTATTGCGATTTTTTTTTTTTTTTTTACCAAAAATATGTGGAAGAATATATATCGGTCTAAACTGATGAATAAATTAGTTTTTTTTTTGGATATGTATTATAGCAAAAAGTAAAAAAAAAGTATTTTTTAAAAATTGATGCTTTTTTTGTTTAGAACGCAAAAATTAAAAACCGCAGAGGTGATCAAATACCACCAAAAGAAAGCTCTATTTGTGGGGAAAAAAAGGACATCAATTTTGTTTGGGTACAGCATCGCACGACTGTGCAATTGCCATTCAAAGAGTGACAGCGCTGAAAACAAAATTGGTCCGGGCAGGAGGGGGGTTTAAGTACCCAGTAAGCAAGTGGTTAAACAAGCTTCAACATGCTTTTTCTTCTGCAATAGAGTCTTGCATGGTGAGCATGCATATACTGTATGCCATGGCGGTTCAGTGCATTAATTATTATTTTCTTTGAAACAATTGTTCCTGCTAATTCCAGGTCTTTCTGAAGCTCCCCACAAGTGGTAATTCTTTTCACTCCTCTGTCTGAAATCTTGCGAGGAGCACCTGATCGTGGCCAGTTTTTGGTGACATGATCTTTCCACTTCTAGATTATGGCCCCAACAGTGCTCACTGCAACATTTAGAAGATTAAAAATCCTTCTGTTACCAATGTCATCAGTTAGGGATGGGCCGAACACCCCCCTGGTTAGGTTCGCACCAGAACATGCGAACAGGCAAAAAATTTGTGCGAGCATTCGAACACCATTAAAGTCTATGGGACCCGAACATGAAAAATCAAAGTGCTCATTTGGTTTAAATGCAAGTTATTGCCCTAAAAAGTGTAAGGGGACCCGGGTCCTGCCCTAGGGGACATGTATCAATGCAAAAAGAAGATATTAGAAGAAGTATATAGCTGGTTTCTAAGGGGCGGCCCGGGAAGCCAACCGCCGTGTCCTTAACAACCAATGAGTCATCAGCTGTCAGCGGGGCAAAAAAAACTGTGAAAAAACGGCGTGGGTCTAGTATGGATTCAGAGGGGACCCCCACACCAAATTTGTTTTTTACTGTGAAAAAAACGACGTGGGGTCCCCCCCCAAAATCCATACCAGACCCTTATCCAAACATGCAGCCCAGCAGGTCAGGGAAGGGAGGGGATGAGCGAGCGCCCCCGCTCCTAAACCATACCAGGCCACATGCCCTCAACATGGGGGGTGGATGCTTTGGACAGGGAGGGCTCTGCGCCCCCCACCCCAAAGCACCTTGCCCCCTTGTTCGTGGGGACAAAGGCCTCTTCCCGACAACCCTGGCCGGTGGTTGTCGGGATCTGCGGGCGGAGGGGCTTCTCAAAATCCAGAAGCCCTTTTTAACAAGGGGCCCCCAGATCCCAGCCTCCCCCCTTTGTGAATGAGTAAGGGGTACATTGTACCCCTACCCATTCATCAAAAAAAGTAGTGTAATGTGACAATAGACAGTTTTTGACAAGTCCTTTATTTAAAATGTCTTCTTCTTCCCCACTTCTTCCTCCGGTGTCCTCCTGCTTCTCCCTCCGATCTTCTCCTTCTCCCGCTTCATCCTCCGGTCTTCTTCTTTCTCCTGTCTTCTTTGTGCGGTGTTCTTCTTCCTCCGCCGCCACTCCCACCGATGACCCTTCTCTGATGCTCCGTCCCGCTGATCTGTCCGCGCCAATGTCAAGCATTTCTTAATTAACTATGGGGCATGGCCATCAGATGATGTCCTCAGGAGACACTGCCCCTTGTGACGTCATGGACCCATCATGCCCCGGGCGGTGAAGACCAGAGGAAGAAGAAGTAAACTGGAGGAAGAAGCGGAAGAAGGAGATATACCGTAGGAAGAAGCCTGGAGAAGGAAGAGGCAGAGGAAGAAGAAGACATTTTTAATAATGGACTTGTCAAAAATTGTCTATTGTATTTTGTCACACTACACTACTTTTTTTGGTGAATGGGTAAGGGTACAATGTACCCCATACTCATTCACATAGGGGGGAGGCTGTGATCTGGATTCTGATAAGCCCCCGTCGCAGACCCCGACAACCACTAGCCAGGGTTGTCGGGAAGAGGCCCTTGACCCCATCAACATGGGAGCAAGGTGCTTTGGGGTGGGGGGCGCAGACCATATGTCCCCCCATGTTGAGGACATATGGTCTGGTATGGTTCCGGCACTCACTCAGCCTCTCCCTTTCCTGACCTGCCAGGCTGCATGCTCGGATAAGGGTCTGGTATTCAGCGGGGAACCCTACTGACAGCTGAGGACTCATTGGTTAAGGACACAGCCCGCTTCTTAGCAACCGGCTATATACAGTAAATGTAAAAAAAAAAAAAAAACGCAAATCGCGGCAAAATCACAGTAAAAACGCGGTTAAAAAAACTGCGGAAAGCACAGCAAAAAACACTGCAGAAATGCTCAAAAGCAACATACATCAATGTAAATCGAGCCTGTTAGTGGATATTATTTAGTCTGTATGAAAGTCATAGAGTCTACAAGCTATGGTGCAAATCAATAAACATTGATCACACCTGATGTACTGAGGGCCTATCTAATTTCTTGAGGCCCTGAAATGTCAGGAACGTACAAATACCCCCCAAATTACTCCTTTCTGGAAAGTAGACATTACAATGTATTTAATAAGAAGCATGATGAGTTTTTTGAAGTTGTAATTTTTTTCCCACAGTTCTTGGAAAAATTAAGAAATTTTATTTTTTTTTAAACAAAAAATTGTCATAATAACAAGTTAACTCGGGTACTCTGATGGGCTGCAGATAGGTATTTGTGTACTCTGATGGGCTGCAGATAGGTACTCGGGTACTCTGGGCTGGAGACGGGTACTCGGGTACTCTGGTGACATGGACTCGGGTATTCTGAAGGGCTGGTGACAGGTACTCGGGTACTCTGATGAGCTGATGACAGGTACTCGGGTACTCTGATGGGCTGGTGCAGGTACTCGGGTACTCTGATGGGCTGGTGACAGGTTCTCGTGTACTCTGATGGGCTGGTGACAGGTACCCGGGTACTCTGATGAGCTGGAGACAGATACTCGGGTCTCTGATGGGCTTTGTGATGGGTACTAGGGTAGTCTGATGAGCTGGAGACAGGTACTCAGGTACTCTGATGAGCTAATGACAGGTACTCGGGTACTCTGATGGGCTGGTGACAGGCACTCGGGTACTCTGATGAGCTGGAGACAGGCATTAGGGTTCTCTGATGGGCTGGGGATATGTACTCGGGTACTCTGATGAGCTTGTGACAGGTACTCGGGTTCTCTGATGGGCTGGTGATAGGTACTCGGATACTCTGATGGGCTGGTGACAGGTACTCTGATGGGCTGGTGACAGGTCCTCTTTATTTGGGGGGCAATCGGGGCACATTGCTTTATTGTGAAACATTTTTTTTCCAGGTCTCCTCCTCACACACTCAGGAGAAGAACCCGGAAAACGGCACTACAACCGTTTGTTGACATTTGTGACCAGCTGTGATTGGACACAGCCGGTCACGTGGTAAAATTTCATTGGCTCTTTACCCTGATCAGGGATGGGCTGTGTCTGAGGGACACACCTCATCCCTGATCACCGTGGTGCGCACGAGCTGCAAGAATGAGCACAGCACACATTGGACACAGTCAGTCACGTGGTAAAGAGCCACTTTATTGGTTTTTTACCCTCATCGGGGATGGGCTGTGTCCCGAGGGACATGCCTCAACCCCAATTGGCGCGCAGGAGTGGAGAGAATGGGTGGATGTCATATGATGCCTGCCCGGAGGGAGTGCTCCTGCTGGTGTCATTTGTCTATACGCCTGTAAAGGGAAGTGGTTAATTTGCACTGACAAAGGGCAAGATTGCTTTTTAATTACTGATAGATTTCAGCTGGTGTCTTGGCTTTCCACATCTTTTTGCACCTCCCTTTCTTCATGTGTTCATTACTTTTTCCCTGCGTCATTCCATTTTATTACACATAACTTAATTTCTGAACTTACTTATTTTGGTTTCTTTGTGCAGTATGTATAGATTGCATGGGTTGTTACCAACATGTGGTGAAAATATCATGTCAATAGCACCTTTTAGAAATATATTTACCTAGAAAAATGGTGACGTGTTCAATACTTATTTTACCCGCTGTGTATCATATAGTAGAGTTTTCTAACAGCCTCATGTAGCATGTCTGCAATGTCTCTGATATTATGTCTGCAATATCTGACCATCTACTGTATTATAACCATGGTCTCTGACAATCTCTTGTACCATGCCTATAGTCTTTGACTATATCCTGTGTTTGCTGCCTCCAGGGCCTCTTGCACATGATACTCCTGTTTGAGCAACTACTTTTTCAGACTTTTTTTCGCGCATTTTTAAATGAATGGGGTGAAATTGCACTGCACTTGGATCACATGCGAATCGCACAGGAAAGCACAGAGCGTTCATCTGCAATCCATGGCATGAACCGGCCCCAAGTAACAATGTGACTGAGTGGCATTTCTGCCAGGTGCAGGGCCAAGTAGGATACACAGTCGTTATTTTGGAGCTGTGGATTGCGATCATTTGGTATTGAGCATTTGAAATAAGAACTAGCTGTGGTATCACATTGCCAATTAAGTTAATTCTGTCGTTTTTGGCAATTTTTATGGGCCCTTTTGTTAATTAGAAGCCCAAAATGAATGGGCTGAAATCACACTGTACTGAATCGCATGTAAATTGCACAGGGGTGCAGTGCAGTTCCTGTGCAATTCACATGCAGTTCGTAGTGTGAACCGAGGATTACTCTTCTAATGTCTCTTCTAAACTAACCAAATTTCATAAGAATAAATGAGCCTAAAGAACACAGCTGTCATAATACAGGCGGTCCCCGGGTTACAAACAAGATAGGGACTGTAGGTTTGTTCATAAGTCGAATTTGTTTGTAAGTCGGAACAGGTACATTTTTTAAGTGTAGCTTCAGCCAAAACAAATATTTTTAAGCTTTTTGGATAGTATAGGGAAGGGTTAACACCCCTGTAATGTTCTGTCTTGGTGATAAAGCATCAGTGGAGACACCTTTTTCCCATAATAACTCTTACAGGAGTGAATTTCCCTTCCTAGGGGGAGATTTCCTCTCACTTCCTGTTGTCTCCCTCCGTTTGTAAGTAGGAGTCGTTCATAAGTCGGATGTTCATAACTAGGGGACTGCCTGTAGTATGATTTGAAAATATTTCTGATTACCTACCAGGAGCCAACTTTTCCATGTTTATTATGACACATACTCCCTTCTTTTGATAATCCATTTTATATTTGTATTTTTTTATGTCTTCAGGGTCTTCATCTCTTGTAATGGAATCATTTTTCCTGGCCAGAAATAAGTAGTATATAAATAAGAAAATAAATAAAAATACACATACAAATTAAAAAAAAAAAATAATATAATTTAAGGGTTCACTTATGTACATCACATGCAAAAGTGTAATATTGTCCTTTCTTGAACCCAATTAAACAGAAAGGACACACTTGCTGTTCGGTACACATTACAAGGGTTATGCACTGTATTTTGGGAATATCATGCACGTTTCTTTTCCAACGTGCAGAATTTGGTGTTTTTAGATTGGTTTTATGCAGAAGAGGAAATAGATCACATTTTTTATTCTCTTAATAAAACCTTTTTTAAAAAACACACTTCTTGTTTCTGTGGTCATTTCTTAAGATGTTTTAAGTAAAGTGATATCTCAGAATAATATATCTGACCACAAGCAGCCAAAGTATCATTTCTGAATAGAAGAAGCACCTTTTTCCCTCTGAGGATCTGTTTCCTCCTGTTTACTCCCCATGGTCCTAACACATATAATTATTCATCCCATGAATTATTGGTAAGTTTGCAACAACAAGATTAGTGGAGCAGGAAACCTGAAAGAAGTTGAGTCACAGCAAAACATGTCAAATTATAAAAATAATAATTTATTAGAAAACTTTTGTATACAAGAGAATAAGCACCCAAACCTACACCCCATTAAAAAATAAAAAGAACAATGTTGTTCTCTATCATAATTAGCCCAACCCCTCAATGCAAATGATTCAGATCTTGTAGCTTGACTAGTTCTCACATAAACTGGTTCAATAAAAAAAATAGAGATTCTTCCATGTGTATACATATCAACTACACGGATAAACATTGATTTTTTAAATAAAAATAAACAAGTATACTTATGTGCTACTCAATGTATAAGACTACAACTAATGGTAAAATAAATGGTGAAGAGTGAACAATGAATCTCATCTAATGTGACACAGCTTCCAGCCTGCTAAATGTCACAGACACCTACAGCAAATAATGAGTATGTTGATGGAGCAGCTCTATATCATAAACAATAAAATACTACGATATATAACTGAACATCAAATACAGAAAAGTGCAAGTGCATCAAAATGAAAATAAAAAAAAATTAAATTCAGTGCAAAATCTGCATGTGCGAATAGTAATGAATCAACACAAATATAACAAGTGTAAATGCTTCAAATAGCAATAAATCCAGTGTAAAATCCAGTGCAAAATCAGCATTTGCAAATTAGCAAACGGATATAGTCTCTTTTTTATATAAAGCATAAAGAGATGAGTGCTTCCAAAGTGAAACCCAGCAACCATATATATTTGCTGTATTCCAAAAGAGTACACCTCAATCCACCATCGTGTGCAGTGGCCACTCACCTTATTTCACTAGGTAATGCACATTGAGCTCCCAAGAGCAATTTCCCACCGCTGTCCTCCGTTAGTTGTCAGCATACATGTAACAGGAAAGCAGATAACTCCTCATAGTGTAGTATTAAAAAATGTAGACTTACATTAAAATCTACAGATGTACGAGTAGAGATGGTGCATTAATGCGGGGTTATACATCCACAGAGCGCTAAAGATCTGAGACTTCTGACACGTTGCCTCACTATCACGTGACTTTATCAAGGGTTCGATATGCATGGGAAATTAAAAATAAAAATTAAAAAATACAAATAAAAAAAAAGAAAATTTAAATTCCGTAATAAACAGAGGAAATACCTAAAATTATATACCAGCCTAGGATACCACCTATTTAGAATTGCCAGATATATGTGTGGATATATTGGAAACCAATTATAAATATATAATAGAAAGTTACTAATAATCTGAAATGAAACAGTTTAAATCAAATTCTATATTATGGCCTAAAGGAGTTAAAGTTTGCATCTCAAAAATCCAATGAGATTCAGATTTACTCAAGGAAATAATTTCATTACTTCCTCTGCAGTGTGGTTTGTACTTTTCTATACCCCAAAAACATAGGGAGGAAGGGCCCTTATTGTGATGTTCAGCATAGTGCTTGGATACTCTATGCTTGAGCTATCCTTTTCGTGTGTTTTGGATATGTTCTCTCAGGTGCTTCCAAAGCAGTCTTTTTGTTCTCCCAATATATTGCAAATGGCATGGACATTAAAAAACATAGACAACTCCCTCAGTTTTACATGGAATTAATTATTTGATATTGTATTTCTTGCCTATAGATGTAGCAGTAAATTCCTCTTTTTTCTTTTTATTTGATTTTGTATGTCGACAAGCAAAGCAGTTTGAGGTAGTAGTAGGCTAGATGCCGATCCGCAGTTAGAATATTCCAATGTCTCCGAATGATAGTTTGTAATTTTCTATGTTGGATGCTTTAATTAAAGATTAAAGGAATTATTGAATATGTAGATTCTCTTTTCTCTTTATTTTCTAACAGTGTTTCTCTTTCAATATTTCCAACTTCATGGATCTTTTGTTGCATAAGGCCTCCTATATCCCTTTTTCACAAAGCTTTCTTTAATTATTTTCGCTTGTTCTTCATAATCTGTCTTTTTGTTACAATTACTTATTATACCTGTTTCATGCCAAATCTCTAAATCCAAAAAATTGATTTTGTTTTCCTCTATCACCCAGGATAAGTTGAGGTTTTTCTCGTTTAGACTGAGATTGTTGCCAAAACCGCAGGAGGCTATCTTTATCTCCAATCCAGATAACAAAGATGTCATCGATGTACCTTTTTGTACATCATAAGGTGGTCAGGTCTGTTTTCATACACAGAGTCTTCTCCTTATTGGGCCATATGCAGGTTAGCAACGCTGGGGGCATATTTATCCCATCATCGCCACTCCCTCTTTTTGTTTATAATAAACATGATCGTACAAGAAATAACTATTGTTCAAGCTGTACTCCAAACATTCCACAAGGAACTGTTTTTGTCTACATTTCAAATCGCTATATTTTCTTAAGGCCCATCTTGTGGGTTGTAATGCATCTTGATGGCTAATGTTAGTGTAAAGTGAAGCTACATCTGCCGCAGCTAGATATGTGCATTCCGAATCTAGTTTGACATCGTTCAACAATTGAATGAGGTGTTTTGTTCCATGAAGTTGGAAATATTGAAAGAGAAACTCTATTAGAAAATAAAGAGAATCTACATATTCGGAAATTCCTTTGATCTTTGATTACAGCATCCAACATAGAAAATTAAAAACTATCATTCGGAGACACTAGAATAATCTAACTGCAGATTAGCATCTAGCCTACTACTCCTAGATTTATTTACAGAAGAGCCCCCACACTTAGAGAATTAGTAGCTAAAAATATGTTGGACTCTCCAAAGAAAAAAAACTTCACCTTCTTCGAAGGGAAAGGTTCTTAACCTTGTAAAAACTGCTTTGCTTGTTGACATACAAAATCAAATAAAAAGAAGAAAGAGGAATTTACTGCTACATCTACAGGCAAGAAATGCAATATAAAAAAATTCCTTTCATGTAAAACAGAGGGAGTTGTCTATGTTTTGGAATGTCCGTGCCATTTGCAATATATAGGCAGAACAAAAAGACCGCTTTTGAAACGCCTGAGAGAACATATCCAAAACATACGAAAAGGATACCCCAAGCATAGTGTATCCAAGCACCATGCTGAACAACACAATAAGGACCCTTCTTCCCTATTTTTTTGGTTTTAGAAAAGTACAAACCACACTGGAGAGGAAGTAATAAAATTATTTCCTTGAGTAAATCTGAATCTCGTTGGATTTTTGAGAAGTAACTTTGACTCCTTTAGGCCATAATATAGGATTGATTTAAACTGTTTCATTTCAGATTATTAGTAAGATTATATTATATATTTATAGTTAGTTTCTAATATTCCCACGCGTATATCTAGCAGTTCTAGATAGGTAGTATCCTAGGTTGGTATATAATTTTAGGTATTTCCTCTGTTTGTTTATTACGGAATTTAATTTTTCTTTATTTTTCTTTGTATATTTTTCATTTTATGTTTATATGCATTTTTTTGGTTATCAAGTATTATGAAGATACATTTTATTGTAGTTATCTTTGAATCACCAGGCTGGTATTATGTATTCAGTGCTGTTAAGATACAATTCTCCATTTGTACTCTAAACTAGATCTCTATGCCGTAAAGATATGTCATTCAATATACATTATTTGTTTTTCAGATCAAGGAAGCAATATGTAAATCTCTCAGAAATAAGTGCAGTATGAAAAGACTATCAAAATATATGTTGAACGAATAATGTATGACCTATCCACTGTGGGAAAATATGCCCAAGAAATTCCATGCTTTGAGATTCCCATGGATACCGCTTGTGTATAAATGCCAGCCATCGTCACTCAGCTTCCGGAACCTTGATAAAGTCATGTGATAGTGACGCAACGTATCGAGAGGAGCCTGGTGACGTCACTGCCGGGTACGGCCGAACCTGGAAGTCTCGGATTTTTAGCGTTCTGTGGATGTATGACCCCGCATTAAAAAGGAAGTAAACCCTGATGGGGTTTACTTCCTCTATATTTCCCTGCAAAGTAGAAGCATAATGGGCTACTATGCATCGCATAGTAGCCCATTATGTGTTACTTACCTGCAAACGAAGCCTGTGATGTCCAGCAATGTCACCTGTGCAGGCAGCGTCCATCTTCAGCCCCTCTTCCTTCCGGGGCCGCGACTCCAGCTCTGTGACTGGCCGGAGTCGCGTGATGTCACTCCCGCACGGGAGCCACCAGGCACGGCACGATCTAAGTGAAGAAACGGCACCGAGGCCGTTTCTTCACTGCGCATGTGCCGAATGACTTCGGCACATCTAGTACACTGTATATCTCCTAAACTGTGCAGGTTTAGGAGATATGCAGGGCACCTACAGGTAAGCCTTATTATAGGCTTACCTGTAGGTTAAAGTGGTTGTCACGGGTTGACAACTACTTTAATGAACCATCTCTACTTGAACATCCATAAATTTTAATGTAAGTCTACCTTTTTTAATAAAAACCTGCATTTTTATACTACACAATGAGCAGTTATCTGTTTCCCTGTTACATGTATGCTGACAACTAACGGAGGACAGTGGTGGGAAATTGCTCTTGAGAGCACAATGTGCATTACGTAGTGAAATAAGGTGAGTGGCCACTGCACACAGTGATGGATTGTGGTGTTCTCTTTTGGAATACAGCGCATATATATGGTATAAAAATGCATTTTTGCTTGTATATAATAGGATGATGGAAGTCATCAGAGCCACCCCCACCCCCCAGCTCTGGAGTAACTGCACTTGCAGTCCTCAGTCTATGTGCCTTTGTGCCCTTTAGTAAACCCACCCCATTACATGTAGTGAAATACTGTATATCTGTTTTTCTGGTAACTTTGCCAGATTTTTGGAGACTTTTTTTTACGTATATACAAGCATGTAAATCATTTGCTGCAAAACCTCCCAATCACTCCAAACATAATACAATGTCCATGCATATCACAATGGTCTCATCCCTTGTTAGAATATATGTCATATGTAGTGTGAATACTTTACTTATTCACAATTATTTTTAGAGATATCTCTGGCTCAAATATTCACAAGACAGAATGGGATTATAAATAGACAAGTATTCTTACAAAGCTGTTAGGAGAGGGTGTCATCAATTTGAAGATTTGACAGATGTATACAGGGCCGTCTTTAAGGCAGCTGTCATTGTTGTGGGGCCCAAAGCAGCTGCCTCATACTTGCTAGGTATCCTGGTATAAATTCCCTTGTCCTTTGAACTTTTAGACCTGTGCTGTGTCCTGCTATCTAAGTGCTGCTATTAAAGCTGCCCAACTCTGCCCTATTGTTGTGTACAGATGACTCACCGGCAGACCCTATGTTTACATGGAAATAACCGGCATTGATATGTAAATAGCGGCAGCATTCATATGTAAATAGTGGCGGGCAGCTGTGCTGATATGTAAACAAAGGTGGCATTCATATGTATATCATGCCCCCCCGAGGTCATATTCACCATCACCTATACTGAATGCTGCCCACTGGGGAGACAAAGGCATGCTTGAAATTCCACAGCACATGTTAGCAGATGCCTGAGGGTGTCATTAATAATTGATGCCACTGCTGTGTATCTGCTAAAGGGCAGTACATTTCTGTGGTGTCAGGAAATCGACTTTGCGCTCCCCAGTCCATGGTGTGCAGGCAGTGAGGAGATGATGTGCTGTAACCTCTAACAACCAATCTGTGGGCAGTAATGATTTGCAGTAACCTCTAGCAACCAATCAGTGAGCAGTATTGATGTACAGTAATCTCTGGCAACTAAACAAGCAGAAAGCATGTGCTGTAACCTCTAGCAACTTAGCAGTGAGCCGTAATGTGTGCTGTAACCTCTAGCAGCCAGTCAGTAAGTGGTAATGATATGCTGTAACCTATGGCAACCAATCAAAATCATTGCTGATCTGATTCAGTAAACTGATTTTGAGTCTAGTTGCTATTTATTGTATGTCTCAGAGCAGGTGGCGAGTGAAATTGCATGGGGGGCCCAAGAAAATATTTGCCCAGGGTCCAATCAATATTAAAGACGGCTCTGGATGTATACCACAGTGACCAGAAGTGGCGTCACTAGGGTTGGTGTCACCTGGTGCGGTAAAACAAAGTGTCACCCCCCCAATATTTTTATATATAATATTATACACAAATTAAGTTGGTCTAGGTTACCTAAAAGTCACTTAGAAAAGCTGCTGACACAATAGTGCTGGAAAACAATATAACACTAAGAAGATAAACAGTGCAGCGCAGCACTAAAGAAAGGGAGCCTAGTAATGCCCGCTTGGTGATTTTCACCTACATGTAAGCCTATAATAAGGCTTACCCGTAAATAAAATGAATATCTCCTAAACGTGCGCCGTTTAGGAGATTTTCACATTGGATGCAGCCGGTGACGTCACCGGCGCATGCACTCTGAAGGTCTGGAATACTGTGCCAGACCTTCAGAGCACCGTGCTGTAACCGAGGGTTCCTACACACATGTGTGGGAGTGACATCATCGCAGCTCCGCCCATACTTTACATTATATGCTGTCCTGCAGGGTCAGCCAGAACAGGGAGGCAGGCAGGAATCAGGAGGATCCATCCATCCATCCCGAGCGTCTGCTCCGGTCAGGTGCTGGCTGGCAGTGGTGTGGTGGGAAAATGCAGTAACCTCATTTGCGGGCGGATGGGCCGGGCAGGGGCACTAGCTGGCAGCAAGAGGAGTTGTCATCCAACTCGTCTCAGGGTCAGGATCGGATCTTCTCGCTCGCCGCTCTGGGATTTCCGCAATGGCACATGTGCAGCTCTGACCGGAGCCGATGGCCGCCATTTTTACTGGCACTTTTTGGCTGCTACGGACTTTTATGGACACCCGAAAAACTGCCCTGTTTTTACTGGATGTCTGTAAATTTATGGACGGTTGGCAACACTGCACCTGATGGAAGAAGGGACTCTGCTGGGGGACACCTGTGATGGAAGGAGGGACTCCGCTAGGGGACACCTGTGATGGAAGGAGGGACTCCGCTGGGGACACCTGATGGCATCTGGTGGCAGGCAACAGTGACAAGTGACACGCTTGGGGCTCCCACTGATTCTGCATTATGGTGAGTTGAACTATTTCATTTTATATTACAATGTAATAATAGAAATAATGCGCTTCAATCATCCTGACACCATACCAACCATGGTGCCGGGATGATTGAAGCGCCAACACCAGCTGTTTGGAGTATCTTTATCTGGAATACACGTATTGTGGTGTAGGATCTGGGCCTGCTGTCCCATCATCCCGACTTCTTTCTTTCTTTCCTTCCTTCCTTCTCTTCTCTTTCCTTCCCTCCCTATCTTCTTCTTTCTTCCTTCATCCATCCCTCATTCATCTGAGACGAGAGCCACACCCCCAAGACATGCCCCTTTAAGCCACGCCCACACCGATTTTTGCCGAATTTCTTCAGGCTACAGCCCCTGGTCTTTTTCACACCTAGCAACGCCCCTGTGTGGAGACTTGTTTTATTAGGTCGTGAACCTGCTCCCAGTACACTTTGATAATTGGGCAGTCCCACTAGGTATATTTCAAAGAACCCCCTGGGCTCCCACATCTCCAGCATTCATCAGGGCATTGGGGGTAGATTTTGTGAAGTAGGGTCCTGTACCAATGGGTTAGCAACTTATAATTATGTTCTTGTGTGGAGACGTTACGGGAGCCTTTGTGTACAATGAGGCAGATTGTTTCCCACTCCTTGTCAGGGAGAGAGTTAGGGGAGTCCATTCCCCATGTTTTCATAACGGGAGCTAGGTGATCTGGTGGTTGGGAGGAAAGCAATGCGTGTAGACTTGCAATGAGATGTCTCTGAGGTTGGGATTCACAGAGTCTCTCAAAAGTGGTCAGGGGTTTAAGGTAGAGGTTCTTCTCCTTAGAGCAAGTGAGATAGTGTCGTATCTGTAGATAAGACCAAGTGGGTATTGATTCTACAATATTGCATTCGATTAAATCTGTCTTAATTCGAAAGATACCGTGGGTGAAAATGTGGTGAGTAGAGTTGAGCGAACACCTGGAAGTTCGGGTTCTGCTGGTCCGTCCGAACTTCGGGACAAAGTCCGGGTCCGGGTCCGGACGGAACCCGAACGATCGCACGGACAACGAACCCCATTGAAATCAATGGGGACCCGAACTTTTAGGCACAAAAATGGCTGTAGGAAAGTCCTGGAAAGCCCCAGAGGGCTGCAAAAGGAAGTAAAATGGGGGTAAGGGTAGGGCAAGCGCCCTACAAAAAAATGGGGACAGGGAAATAACTTTAAATATTTTTAAAAAAATAAAAACATAAAAAATGCAAAAATGGAGATGAATGTGGTTCATCTTCAAACTGTGTCTGAAAAGTATTAATTAACGGTAGAAGCCATATAACTGTTCTAAAATCATCTTCAAACTAGGGCAAGTGCCCTACAAATAAATGGGG